>CM076584.1:1219320053-1219484504 GCA_034641835.2 Pinus albicaulis | reverse complement strand
AACATTGTAAAGGGTTTTAAATGCTTCCAAAAATTGCGATATGCTAAGCCTACACTTGTATGCTTTATCACACCCTCCTTAGTGAAAAAAGAACCTCTAACACAAATTAGAATATTTAGAGGCCAAAGTCCCTAATTTCATGAGACTAATAAAATATTTAAACCATATGGTTTTGAAATGGTCATTATTGTGAGAAAATTTCAGATGAAATTGTGGAAGATGTTTAATGAGAATGGTCATCATTATTTATATTAAATATTTTTAGTTTCAATCCAAATATTAGTTTTTTCGAGTAATTTAAATATTTTTTTTTTAATTTTATGTTTATTTAAATTATAATTACTATTTCAAATTTATCTAAGTGTTATCCAAATTTGTCTTAAAAATGGTATTTGCTTTGAGATTTTTTGAATCATAATTGCTTAATATAATTGTGTTTTTATTAAATTTAACTACTATTATTATAAAAAAGTTGTTCGCCCAAGGCATCTCTATATCAACTCTCGGTGGATGTATCGATGTTGAGTTTTTATTTTTTGTACAATTGGATGACGATGATGGTGTTTGAAGGAATATCCTTTGTCTCAATCTAGAGGATGGAGCGACGACATGGAAGTGAAGCGTCCAGTATAGAGGTGAAGTATCCTGTCATTTGTGGAAAAAGACATGGATTGAACCACAACATTATTCGTGCATCAGTTTCCAAGAGTATTATTGGGCAGATCATCATCTAAAAGCATGGATTAGAATCATCAACCAGTTGTAATAATTGTGTTTCTCCCTCCCAATTTTAGATCGTTGCCCTAGTGCAATTACAACATGTTTGAACTTAGTAAAAACTATTTTTTTTGGTTTGCTTTGATAGAGAATCTTCCCCTACTCAAAGTAACAAGCTCACAACTAAAAACCCTTCAGTTAGACGATGGAACAAGTAATAGTATCCTTAAAAAATAGTGCTTTAAAATTCTTGTGCACCTTGTTGTATGCCCCTCTCAATATTACCTCCAATTCCTTGTATGCTTCAACATAATTGTAATTGTATGATAGGGTGATTCAGAGCTCCAATTGTTTGTATCTTTCAATCCAAGAAGTGAATTGATCTTCATATGAACAACGCTCTTGCTAAGCCTTCACGACCTCTCTATGCCAAGCCTATCAAACCCTTTGATGCATCATCTATATCAAAGAGATAGGAGGGTGTCTTATTCTACCTACATATATAAAGGAAGCAATGTTGATCCATTTTCTAGGTTGTGATCCTACCTAGGTACCAAATCTCCTTCACGGGTAAAAATTTTCCATGGTGGTAGTGTGGACCTCCCTTGGTGGAAAAATATGCACACAACACATAAAGAACACAGGATACTATTCCCTTCATGATCGAGGGCCATACTGGGAAACGGGCCCAATCCATATTTCGTACCAAATTCACAAAACATGTTATCATACGAAAATTCATAAAACATGTTATCCTACAAAAATTCATAAAACACTATTAATAATCAAATAGTGATACATTATATAAATATAACCATATATTAAATAAAATGGTATTAATTTAAAAAATGTTTTCATGGAAAAATTATATAGCTAATTAAATCTATCAAATTACACATCAATCTAAACCTTATTTTATTGAAAAGAATCTCTCAAACAAGTTAATTCAAATAAACCAACCAACTCCAATCTCCTTTTACATACTAGGAATAGAGATATATCAAATATAAGGGTATACAATTATGTACCACGATGGTCTTGGAGGAAATTAAATTTTATGTGTGTGTGTGTGTGTGTGAGTGTGTGTGTGTGTGTGTATGTGTGTGTTAAATTGGATTTGTTATGTAATTTGATGAAGCATATGTTTGTAATTGTTTCTCGCTTGTGAGCGTGCGGACATGTGGTGGACCCTTTTGGGGTATAAGTTTAAATTTACATATATTTGTGATACACGATGTCGGCTACAATTTCATAATATGTCTTGTCCTATTTGCTATAAAAAAATTCCATCATAAATATTTTTATGAAGTGTCATATAGTATTGTTTGCCGAATGCGTCTATATATCAACCCTGGGTGTATGTACCAGTGTTAACATTTTATTTTTTGTACAAGCGAGCGACGACAATAGTGTTTGAAGGAATATCATTTGGCTGGGTCTAGAGGATGGAGTGACAACATGGAGGTGAAGCGTCCTACCATTTTTGGAAGAAGACGTAGATTGAACCACAACATTATTTGTGCATTGGTTTCCAAGAGAATTATTGGGGATATTGTCATCTAAATGCATGGATTAGAATATCATCAGCCAGTTGTACTAATTGTGTTTCTCCCTCTCCAATTTTAGATCATCGCTACAGTGCAATTATAGCATGTTTGAACTCAGAAACACTTAATGCTTTTTTGTTTGCTTTTATAAAGAAGCTTCAACTGCTCTAAGTAACAAGCTCACAACTGAAACCCCTTCAATTAGACAATGGAGCGCGACAATAGTATCCTGGAAAAATAGCACTTGCAAATTATTGTGCACCTTGTTGTATGCCCCTCTCATGATTATCACCATTTCCTTGTATGCTTCAACATAATTGAAATTATATGATAGGGTGATTAAAAGCTCCAATTGTTCTTATCTTTAAATCCAAGCATATGAACAACACTCTTGCTAAGCCTTCATCTCCTCTCTATGCCAAACCTATCGAACCCTTGATTCATCATCTATATCAGAGATATGGTAGGTGTATTCTTCTACCTGTAGACAACAAGGAGGCACCGATGATCCGTTTTCTATGTTGTGATCCCACCTAGGTACCAAATATCCTTCACGAGAAACAATTCTCCATGGTGGTGGTGTGGACCTCCTTTGGTGGAAAAATATGCACAAAACACAAAACCAACACACAATATTATTCCCTTCACGATCAAGGGTCATCGTAGGACCCAAGCCCAATCCAAATTTTATACCAAATTCATAGAACACGTTATCATACAAAAATTCATAAAACACTATTAATAATCACATGGTGATACATTATATAAATATAAACATATATTAAATATAAACGTATTATTTAAAAAAAAAAAAACATGACATGATTATATATTTAAGTAAATCTCTCAAATTACACATCAATATAAAACTTATCTTATTTTATTAAAAAGAATCTCTCAAACCAATTAATTCAAATAACCTTCTACAAATAAACCAACCAACTCCAATATCCTTTACATACTAGGAATGAGAATATACTAAATATAAGGATATACAATTATTGCGATAGTATTGGAGAAAATTAAATTTTATACATATACTTTTATATATTATATTATATTATATTTTATACATATATTATATTATACATATGTGTGTTAAATCCATTGTTAGTTATTTTATGTGTGATTCAAATTATATATATATATATATATATATATATATATATATATATATATATATTAAATTGGACTTGTTATGTAATTTGATGAAGCATATGTTTATAATTGTTTCTTGCTTGTAAGTGCACAGACATGTGGTAGACTTTTTCGGGGTATAAGTTTAAATTTACATATATTTTTGATACACATTGTGTGCTAGAGTTTCATAATACGTCTTGTCCTATTTGTTATAAAATAATTCCATTGGAAATATTTTAAAAAGTGTCGTTTGGTATTGTTCGTCGAAGACGTCTCTATATCAACCCCAGGTGGATGTATTGGTGTTGACTTTTTATTTTTTGTACAAGTGGATGGCAACGATGGTGTTTGAAGGAATATCCTTCGTCTAAGTCTAGAGGATGGAGCAACGGCATGGAAGTGAAGCGTCTGGCATGGAGGTGAAATGTCCTACCATTTGTGGAAGAAGACGTGGATTGAACCAAAACATTATTCGTGCATCGGTTTCCAAGAGCATTATTGGGTAGATTATCATCTAAATGCATGGATTAGAATATCATCAACCAATTGTACTAATTTTGTTTCTCCCTCTTCAATTTTATATCATTGCCATAGTGCAATTACAACATGTTTGAACTTAGTAACAACTAATTATTTTTTGTTTGCTTTAATAGAAAATCTTCCACTGCTTGAAGTAACAAGCTCACAACTGAAATACCTTAACTTGAAAACCCTTTAGTTAGATGGTGGAACGCAACAAAAGTATCCTGAAACAACATCGCTTGCAAATTATTGTGCATCTTTTTGTATTGCCCTCTCAATATTACCACCAATTCCTTGTATGCTTCAACATAATTGCAATTGTATGATAGGGCGATTTGGAGCTCCAGTTGTTCGTATCTTTCAATCTAAGTAGTAAACTGATATGCATATGAACAATGCTCTTGCTAAGCCTTCATGACCTCTCTATGCAAAACCTATCTAACCCTTGATGCATCACCTATATCAGAGAGATGAGAGGGTGTATTCTTCTACCTACAGACATGAAGGAGGCAACAATGATTCGTTTTCTAGGTTGTGATCCCACCTGGATACCAACTCTCCTTCACGGGAAAAAATTCTCCATGGTGGAAGCATGGACATCCCTTGGTGGATAAATATGCACACAACACACACAAAACAAGATATTATTCTCTTCATAATCGAGGGTCATCCTTGAACTAGGCCCAATCTAGATTACGTACCAAATTCATAAAACATGTTATCATACAAAAATTCATAAAACACTATTAATAATCACATAATAATACATTATATAAATATAACCCTACATTAAATATAAAAATATTATTTTAAAAAATGTTTTCGTGACATAATTATATAGTTAATTAAATCTCTCAAATTACACATCAATCTAAAACTTATTTTATTCAAAAGAATCTCTCAAACCAATTAATTAAAATAAACCAACCAACTCCAATCTCATTTTACATACTAGGAATAGAGATATATTAAATATAAGGATATTATATATATTAAATTCTATACATATACTTTTATATATATTATATTATATTTTATATTTATATTATATTATATTATATTATATTGTACATATGTGTTTTAAATCATTGTTAGTTGTTTTATACGTGATTCAAATTATGGGGGTGGGTATATATATATATATATATATGATTTGTTATGTAATTTGATGAGGCATGTGTTTATAATTGTTTCTCGCTTGTGAGCGCGCAGATATGTGGTGGACCCTTTGGGAGGATAAGCTTAAAATTACATATATTTGTGATGCATGGTGTCAGCTACAGTTTCATAATACGTTTTTTCCTATTTGTTATAAAACTTTTCCATGGAAAATATTTTTATAAAGTTTTATTTGGTATTGTTATTTTTGGATTGTGTTCTATATTTATTTAAAATGATTTAATCTTATTTCACTTTAATTGTTAAAATTATTTTATATATTGAAAAATTAATTTAGCATGAAATATTTAATAATTTAAAAATTAAAGATAACTACATTACTCAAAAAATATTAGTATTTCATAACTTGGGTTTAATATTAGGGTTTTACTTATTCTAGTTTTTAATATAAGGTTTAGAATATAAGATTTAATAATAATAATAATAAATAGTCAATGTATTAATAGTTAACCATGGTCATTGTTAATCAACTATATGTATACCATACTCAATGATAGTCAACATTTTTCACTCACAGTCATATTTAGTCAAACATAGTCAACCATGGTTATTGATGGTCAGTCATTGTCCAACGTCGCATTGTGACAAAGGTTGTCTCGATTTGAAAATCAATCATTGTCTCAACCATGGTCAAACATCACATTATGAAAAAGATTGTTGCAATATGATAATCATGGTCAACCATGGTCAATCATGACCTTGGTCAGCCATGTTCAACCATGTTTTATAAAATAAAACATTTTCACCCATGGCCAATTGTCACATTGTGATAAAGATTGTCTTGATATGAAAATCAACCACAACTAAGCATAGTCAACCATGGTCCAGTGTCAGTTGTGACAAGGATTGTCTCAATATGAAAATCAACTTTGGTAAAAAATGGTCAACCATGTTTAATTTAGTGTTTATAATATTTATCTTAGGGTTTATATACCTTAGGTTTATAATATTGGTACCTTGGGTTTAGTATTATTCCCTTGGGGTTTTAGTGTTAATCCCTTGGGTTTATAATATCAATCCCTTTGGTTTATAATATCAATCACGGTCAACCATGGCCAACCATGTTTGAATGTCGCATTGTGACAATGATTGTCTCAATATGAAAATCAACCATGGTCAACCATGGTCCAAAGTCACATGGTGACAAATATTTTCTCGATATGAACATTAATCATGGTCAAACATGGTCAACCATGGTTTAGCGATGCATTGTGACAAGGATTTTCTCAATATGGAAATCCACCATGGTTAACCATGTTCAATCATGTTTATTTTAGGGTTTATAATATACATTAGGTTTAGTGTTTATATACCTTGGGTTTATAAATTTTTATCCCTTGAGTTTATAATATCAATCCCTTGGATTTATTAATCTAAGGGTTCATATTCGTAAGGTTTAATAGTATTCCCTTAGGTTTATAATCCCTTGGGTTTTTAGTATTAATCCCTAGAGTTTATTATTCCCTTGGGTTTATAATATCTATCATGGTCAACCAGGGTCAACCATATTTTATAGATTCAATCATGGTCAACCATTTTCAACCATATTTTATAAAATCAATTGTGGTCAACCATGGTTAATCATGGTTAGTCATGCTCCTACGTCGCATTGTGACAAATATTGTCTCAATATTAAAATCATTCATTGTCTCAACCATGGTCCAATGTCGCATTATGACAAAGATTGTTTCAATATGATAATCATGGTCAACCATGGTCGAATGTCGCATTGTGACAAAGATGGTCTTGATATGAAAATCAAGCATGGTTAACCATGGTTAACCATGGTCCAACGTCGTATTGTGACAATGATTGTCACAGTATGGAAATCAACTATGGTTAACCATGGTTATTTTAGTGTTTATAATATTTATCTTAGGGTTTATATACATTGCGTTTAAAATATTAGTCCCTTGGGTTCATAATCCCTTGGGGTTTTAGTATTAATACCTTGGGTTTGTTATTCCCTTAGGTTTATAATACCAATCATGGTCAACCATGGTCAATCATAGCCAACCATGGTCAACCAGATTGAATGTCTCATCATGTAAATGATTGTCTCAATATCAAAATCAACCATGGTCAACTGTGGTCCAGTGTCGCATTGTGACAATATTGTCTCGATATGAAAATAAATATTGGTCAAACATGGTCTAAATTTTCTTTGAGAAAGGGATTCTCTCAATAAGGAAATCCACCATGGTCAACCATGTTTATTTTAGGGTTTAGAATATTTATCTTAGTGTTTATATACCTTGGGTTTATAAATTTTTATCCCTTGGGTTTATAATATCAATCCCTTAGGTTTATTAATCTAATGGTTCATATTCCTGGGATTTAACATTATTCCCTGTTGATGGGAAAAAATGCCTGGCCAATAGTAAGGGGATCTCCTCGGTATAAAGTCCCAACTAGACTCTAGACCGTTTGTGATAGGGATCTTGTCTGGGGTGTAGGTCCGACTACTTTTGAATGTGCCTTTCTCGGATGGAGGTGTGCCTCGCGTACAAGAGGATGCACGGCTAATCGAATGATACAAAACAAATGGTTGATAAGTTCTCCTATAAATGAAACATTATAAATAACAAAGTGAGATTCGAAGCATGCAACCAAAGGAAATGTTGTTAGCAACACATCATTAGGGTTATGCTCATAAAGAAGCTTGCTTAACCTTAAAAGAAACAGTTCTCTATGGTCAAAACACCCTTCAATTTCTTAAGTGTTTTCCAAAAGATTGAAGTGATATCAACAATGAAGTCATTAAACATCCCTGAGCGGAACATTCACATACCATTGACATATCCAAAGAGCTTAAATGTACAACTGTTATATGAACAGAAAAACGCAGAATAGTCAGTTATAAAAGATAGTAGATACATAAGACATAATATTCATAATGATAGCACACATGAGTTCTCATCAGATCTAGTAGTGGAGTCAAAACATTGGTTTGTATTCATTCTCGGATTCATGCATTCAATGCAATACAATTATCTCTTCTCCTCTTGGAGTCCTAAAAAAAGGTCATTTACATTGTCCTAGGAGGAAGTACTTATAGAACAAAAAGTGACCTTTGGGTGGCTCTATCCTTTCAACTTCCTGACTGTTGGCATGGTGTGCGACCCAAGTGATGTTGTGACCTGCGACTTGGTCCTATTTGTGACGTGCGACTGGGTCCTATTTGCGACCTGCCTGTAACATTGCTCCTTGTCAAGGGAGCAATTGTGTGATTGAAAGGCCCGAGAATACTATATGTTGTTGTTCCCTGAGGTAAGTCTGCCAGGCCTAATAGTCTATGGCTACTAGAGTGACCTAGGTTGTGTCTTCTCCTAACCTGTGAAAACTCTCAAGAGCGCCTGCAATCAAAGTGCGCCTAATTACGGATATTTGATTGGATAGGGAGGCTATCTTGGTGTAGATCTGGACTGGTGCGATGATGAACTGATTAATGTTTTCCTTTGAGGCCGGGAGGTCCTAGGAAATAGCTGCTTGCCTGATGGGTTCCAGAAATGCTTGGATTTCTTGGGTCACCTCCTCCCTTGTCTTCTAGGTGTCTAGTGCTCCCAAGTAAGTCATGTGATGTAACTCCACCATCGAATCGATGCCACTGATCAGGTGTTCATAGGCAAACATCACCTTTTCCAAGTCCTTTACAAGCTTATCCTTGGATTGTATTTTCATCTGTATATGTACTTTTTCGTTCTGTGTGTAGATCCAATCCTTCATAGGCAGGGTTTCAGGAGCCTATGGATACTTTTCGGACCATTCAAGCATACTTTCTAGTGTAGCAGAGGCTTCTTTTAGTTGTGCAATCTTCTTCTTAGTCTCTGCTTGAGCCCTTAGTAGCAGGGAAACCGTCTGCTTTATAGTGAACATCTCCTCATATACCTGCTTCATGGCAGCCTCCAAAGTGACCAAGTCCCCTTGAATGGAGATTGGTAACCCATTGGCCTAGGTGGTTATGAATTGGAGCCTTTGATTTTCTGCTTCCAGCGCCTTCTTTTCCTGTTCAACCTGACTTGCCTTCTGCTCAGAGGCCTCAAGTCTATTTTGTAGGGACAAGATCTCCTTGATCATCCTGCTAACATTCTCCTCTATGGCTACTGTGAAATTGGTTCCCACTGATGCGATCATGATGGGGTTAGTCCTAGTGTCTAGGACTATGTCCTTTTCTGTGGTGATTGCGAGGGGCTCGGCTGGATTCCGTGCGAGGCACCTTCTCTTCTCCTGTCTAATATTATGTGTGAAATAGTCGTAAGATAGTCTTGTCAGGTCTAATACATCATCTTCCTGTTCTTCTAGGATGCCAATTTCTAAGAGCTTTCTTCCTTCTACTTCCTTGGAAGAGCCTTCCGGTGACTTCTAATTTTCTTCTTCCTTCCTCCTCCTTTCAGCCTCTTATTTATCTTGTTCCTCCTTCAACCTACAATCGTCCTCCTTCTTCTGTCGTTCTTATTCTTCCTTCTTCTTACGTTCTTATTCCTCCTTCTTCCTATGTTCCTCTTCCTCCTTCTTCTTGCTTGCCTCTTCTGCCTGCTTTTTCTTTTGTTCCTCTGTATGATGTTTTTTCTATTTTTCTTTAGCACTACAAGGAAAAGACCCTCTAGTGGATGTTTTTGAGGAACCACAAAGAAAAATACCCCATACATCTATTTCTAGTAGAGGTTACTATAGGAGGTTGGCGGGCATAGGGTTTTGCGGATGTTTTCCTATCGGTGCTCTTATCGTTAAAACTCACCCCGGTGCTCTCAAAAAAGAAAGCACCAGTGCGGAAAAAATTATTGGCACACCGGACACCGTGCACTCCATACACACCCGCCCGGTGCTTCATAATATAATAGAGCACTGGTGCTTCACAACTCGTCCGCGCCGATGCATTATAAAACACAATGCCAACACCAAAACCACCTGGTGCAATAGAAAAAAATTGCACTGGTGCATCATAAAAAACGCGCCAAAACACAAACCGACTAGTGCGTTTGTAGCAAACAGTACCGGTGCGCCTATAAACAACGAGCATCGGTAAAGGGTTAAATTAAAAAAATATTTACAACAAAAAATTTGGATTTTTCAGTTTTCCAATGCTCCTGAGCTATCAATTACCGATGCACACGATACCATAGAACGAACTGGTGTGCACCGAACATTGGCACATCGGACAACGTGCGCGAAGTACACACACCGCCGGGGCGTCCAATTACTATAACGCACCGGGGCATCAATACTCTTCCGCGCTGGTGCATCATAAAACACCGCACCAAAATAGAAACGAGCTGGTGCATTCTTCTCTAAGAGCATCAGTGTGGTAGAAACCGCACGCACTAGAATAGCGTTATATAAAAAAATTAAAAATAAATTAAAAATAAAAATTAAGGCCAAAAAACCGGTGCTTTACCATTACGCCGCCTGGGTGCATCATCAAATTTTCGCGCCAAAACTGAAACATCCCAATGCGTGGTTACGGAAACGCCCCGACACTTTATAAACAATGCGCCAAAATTGATACTGCCCAGTGCAGTTTTATTTAACAGCACCAATGCGCTTATAAAACCCTGTGCACCAAAACAGGGTTAATTAAAAAAAAATTACGGCCAAAAAACTTCATTATTCACTTTCCTCAGTGCTCCAGAGCTCTCAAGCCCTAGTGCTATTTCCTTATTTCTGAGCCGCCCTGACATCAATGCTCTCATTGCACCCATTGCACGCACTGCTGCTCTGCATTGGCCACCAATCTCCAGCTTGCATTTTGAAAATTAGTGGGAAAACTTTATTTTCCAAATTGTATAGCCAATATGCCTCCTCGACGGTGAAATGTATAGGTATTTTTCTAGTTTTTCTATAATTAAGCCTTTTAGCGGATTAGAAATTGAAATAAACTTAAAAATAACCATTAAAAAGGAAAAAAAATTGTCACGCGGTGCGCTCGAGCTGTTCGGCTCGCACCGGATAGTGGTGCTACCTGTAAAATTTACAAGCAGCACCGCTACTGGTACTAACGGTAACTGCATCGTTTCCAAGGTGGTGCCGGAAGGCGCACCGAATAATTTTAAACTAAAAATAAAAAATAAAAAAGGCGGTGCGCTCATTTATCCAGTCACACTGTTTACCCCAGCGATCACAGTGTGGTGCGTTGACTTTATTTTCCACCCCGGTTTATGTCAACACATCGTGTTTTGCATTCCGAGAGGGTCAACGGTGCGGTCGGGTAAAAGGCCGCACCGTCAACTATGTCATTGTCATGAAGTCGATGCGCTGACACGAATATACGTGTCGGGGCATATATTTCAGTCAGCGCGCCGCTATTCTGAATTATACATAGTCCACAGTGCTTGAAAAATAGACATCTTCACCGAATCTGGTGCGGTTTGTTTCATTAGGGGAAACGGGGACGGTGCGCTAAAATATTAGGACGAACCAGCATCGGTGCGTGACTGTTTTTATGGAGCACCGACTTGTATGTTTTTTTTTTTTTCAAAAAAAATTATATATGTATATTTATAAATACATTTCTTTTTTATTAAAAAAAATTATTTAATATGGCAATGATTCAGAGAGAACAAGAGCAACAGCTACAACAACAAGTAGAACAATATGACATGATTCGCCAATGGGAAGCGAGAGAGAGGGAGAGAGATGGATGCCCTCACCCTATTACTGCAGATACCCAGGAGATCCTTATGCAGGTAGGCCTCCTCAAGTTCTAGGAGGAGGCTATTTCCAGCCTAAAGGCCCATAGTGTGCTTTTGAGACATCTTATTGGCAGGTGCAATGCCCATCGACAGGCTTTTCAGGTTGGTCCTAACCAGTGGTACACACAAACTGAGGAGGAAATTTATTTTATTACAGAACTATCGAGGAGAGGGGTGGATTTTCCCTCATTCCCAGACGTGCCAGCTGGTTGTGTAGCAAGGAGTCAGTTAGTCTACTCCCAGAGATACATTGGAGCACATGTACTGTCTCCTTCAGAGTTTCAGGTACCTGGAGGTCAGTTACATATAGGTGCTTTTGGTAGACAGGACGTTCAGTGCCTCTCTATTATCGCTTCGATCATTTCGCACAATACCAGTGACAGGAAACGCATTAGTTGCTTGCTTTTATATTACGTTGATTCTTTAGTACAACAGCCACGACTTATTAGGTGGTCTGCCATTTTTTTGCGACATTTTTGTATGGCCTTAGATATATGTTGTGCTCATGCACAAGGGAGGGTCAACTTCCCTTTTGCTTCAGAGTTGTTTTGTTTATTTTTTGAGAGGTTTCTAGAGATGAGACCTAGTTTTGTTCGACAGCCTCGTAGGCTGATGTTCGAGGCCCGAATGCGCATGTGGGGGCAGATTATGCCCAAGAGGGGAGACACTATGTTTCCAGCGAGGATATCACATGATTCGCTGGACTTACTAGCCAGTGTTGGCGGGCTGCATCCCTTCATTATGGTCCCATGTCCTTATGCTGGACTAGATTGGCGAGGGTGTCCCAACATCCTCTTCACTCTTGATGAGCTGCCAGATGATAGAGGTAATATTACTGTTTTATTTATATTTATTCTAACATGTTCTTTAACTTGTTTTTATTAAATTGTGTAATGAAATTGTCTAATTATTGTTGTGTACTTGTATATATTTTGCAGACATTAGCTCTTTTGATGGCGATGAGATGCCAGATCGACCACATGATCTAGGTGTCGATCCTGATGATAATGATCAGGAGATGGATGATGCGTCGAAGGATGAGACCAGTGGCACAACAGAGAGACGTGCTGATCCTACGCCTCATGGTGCACTGATACTGCCTTTTGCTAGGCGTGGTCGACCTGAGACCAGATACCGGATGGAGTTGGGTAGCCAACTCTGTGGATTGATTTCAGATGCGGGCATCAGGCCCGCTCATTACAGAGAGATATAGGGCGATGATAGACTGTTACAGATGTGGAGAGGCATGCCGCATGACATGTATGGCATGATGCAGCATGTTGTAGGAGCTACAACAGCTGTTACGCGATTGAGGAGGATTTTCCGTAGCTATAGGTGTAGTCAAGTTGCGGCACGTGATGGATAGTCCGCCAGTAGCGACTCAGATGCATCTCATGATCGTTCACCTCGTGTCGCCCCTCATGATCAGCATGAGTCTCCACTGGCAGCATTTGACACTAGTCATCATGGAGATGAGGTTGGACCATTGGCCACGTCCAGTCAGTAGCCTGCAACATCCATCATGAGTACTAGTCACGATCATCATGAGCAGGATGGACCATCGACTGTCGAGGCTACAATACTATTGACTGAGCAGGCCTCCACTACTATTGCACCTCATATTGATCATGTTGTACTACCACCAGCGGATGCATCCATCAATACTAGTGATCATCATGATCATGAGCAGGCTAGTTGACCATCGACTGTCGAGGCTACACCCAGCTTTACTGAGCAGGCCGCATCCACTTGTATTAGTGTTATTGATGTTGTTATACTACCACCAACGCCTGATCCATGACATTTATATTACAGTTGTATATTTTTAACATTATTCAGTTATATATATATATATATATATATATGGTCCATGTATTTTATGTTCATGTTGCAGTTGTACTTAATTTTCATGTTGATGATCATCATGATGTGGTGCATATTGTTAGTCATGTTAGATATGTTGATTTAATGTTTAGCTTGTAGATAGATGTGTATATGTGATAGGCGCATGAGTTATTTGACATTATATTGAGATGTATATTTGATGTTTGTGTTGTGATGATGTTAATATATAATGTTAATTTGATGTTAATTGAAAGTGTTTATTAGTCGAATATGATGTTTGTACGATGGTTATCATGATCGTGATGATGTTTATTAATTAATTTAATATTATTAAATGACCATGATATTTATTAAATATTATGTCGTGAATGTAATTGTAATTTAAATTTTAATTCTATGTAAAATTGTAAAATTGTATTTGTATTTGTACTAATTGTAATTTTAAGTGCAATTGTATGTAAAATATTTATTAATGTAAAATTTTAATTGTAATTGTAATATTTAATTTATTCTGAAATTATTGTAATTGTATATGTGAAAAATTGTAAAATTGTAATTCTAATTCTAATTGTATGTAAATTTCACAAATTGTAATTGTATTTGTAATTGTAATTTTAATTGAATTGTATGTAAAATATTTGTAAAATTGTAATTGTAATTGTAAATGTAATTCTATGTAAAATTGTAAATGTAATTTTATTTGTAACTGTAATTTTAATTGAATTGTCTGTAAAATTTTTGTAAATTTGTAATTGTAATTGTAAATGTAATTATATGTAAAATTGTAAATGTAATTGTATGTAAAATTAAAATTCTAATTCTAATTCTAATCATAATTCATGTATGTGAAATTAATGTAAAATTGTAATTGTAATTTTAATTAATGTAATTGTATGTAAAATTTTAATTTGTAAAATTTTAATTCTATTAATATGAAAATTTTAATTGTATTAATGTGAAATGATTTTATTAAAATATTTAAATTTGTAAATTTGCAAATAATTGTAAAATAACAAATCTATAATAATACGAATTTTTGTAACATAAAGTTTAGAAAATAATGAAAATAAATTCATGTACTTTATAATTATCTTTATTTTATTATGATCTTACATATATAAAGTTTAGAAAATAATGAAAATAAATTCATGTACTTTATAATTATCATTATTTTATTATGATCTTACATACAAAAAAAAAAAAAAAACTTTAAAAAATCCGGTGCGCTTATCATCCTAAGAGGCCTTGATGCATCGTATTAATACAACACAACGATGCATCACATTTCCGCACACCGAAAATGAATAAACGCAAGTAAAAAAACCGCAACTCTATTTTGTTTAAGTTAAAAAAAGAGCGGCAATTTGAAAAATGGGTGGAAAAATATTTTCGAAAAATCTAATTTGATAAAATATTTCTTGAAATACTAAACACTTTTCATTATTTCACTATTTTTGCTAAGAAAATTCAGTTAGATTTTTGCAGGAGACAGACCTGAAGCAAGAGAGCACGAGGGCACTATGGATGGCGAAATACGTTTTAACAGAAGTATTCAGACAATTAGAAACCAAAACTATGGTGATTCAAGCCCTTTATCATAGAATTTCAAGCCATTTCGTGATTAAATTTAATTCTTTTTTTTACTTTTTTCTGCAATTTTTTATTTTTTCCTGCAGTTTTATCCATTTTTACCCTGAACCCTTCATTTTTTTGTTTTTTCCCTTTCTTCTCCCTGTTCCTATGATTTCAGAATTAGGTTTTTTTCATTTTAGATTGACATCCAACCCACGGGACGACTTACATAGTCGGATCCCAATCCATTTGACCATTGCATGAATTTTTGAAAAAATGGATTTTTCTTTATCGGTGTGCCCTGCATACGCCACCGCACAGGTGCTTTGTATTATTACAGTGCACCGCGCAAGTTCTGTGTCGTAAAAAATTGAAAACATTTTTTTAAATCTATGCGCCAAATCTGAAATAGGGCATCGGTGCTCTCTTTAACTAGGAAAGCACTGTACGGTGTATTACACCATTTTTGCGGTGCATTTATAATACCCCACACACCGTTATGTCTATTACACTATTTTTGCAGTGCGTTTATAATACCAAACGCACCGTACGGTGTATTATACTGTTTTGCGGTGCGTTGTTAATATATCCACGCACCGGCGGCGGTGCAGATTTCATGAAAGGCGCACCGGTGTCTCGAGATTTATTTTCTACCTGAAAAGTTGAGAATTTATTTATAAATATATTAATGAATGACATGCTACAGGTTTCAGATTGATAAAGAAATGACTGATAAGATGTCAAGTAACAAAAATACTGTTAACACATTAAGAAAAGCAAAAAAGGAAAATTCTTTGTAAATTATTTATAAAAAAATATTATTTTTGAACTATATGTAACTTTAACTAATATGTATTGTTTACTGTGTATCATGCAGAGGATTTTTTTTTAGAGAGAGAGAAATAAATCTTCAAAAGGGCTTTTAGTGAGGATAAATTTCAATGAACATACGATGGAAGGATGTAATGAAAGAGTTATTGAGTTACTCGTTCTTAATTAATTCAACCCCAATTAGTGTTTATAATGGAGCTATCAAGAACAATAATATGGTAATTTATAAAAATAATCTTAATGACTATTGGAGTACAAAGAAATAGAGAAACATAATGTATTGTGACATTTTCATGGGTCACTATTACAATTCAAATAGAGATATGAAACCATCCATTCAAATGAACACCAAGCAACCTATGTGACAGAAAAGAAATTATTCAAAGACGAAAATATTAGTGGGCATTGCTACGATGATAATTTAACCTTGAACCTTGGTGGTGGCAGTTTCATTATCATGTATCAAAACATTTTTGTGGATCACTAGTATAATTCAGTTAAAGGTTGAAAATCAGTGGTTCATGTGAGATCGATAGTCCAAAGTGCACAAGAAGGTCATCACCTCAACAGTTTGCAAGAGTCGTGACTCATTGGCTCCCAATGACATGCTCTATTTTCTACAACACCATAATATAATAATTTTAACTAACACTAGTATCATATTAAATTATTAAATTATTGATATTTATGCTTCATGTCAAATTACTAAAGTGAATAAGGAAAAGCATGTCCATATCATTTGAAATGAAATTACCTTAAGATTTAGAATCCAAGGTTGTAATATTTAGTTAATTGATTATACATAAATTCTAGAGAATACGACATATATATGCATATTATAAATGTTATACATCAATACAATTGGAATTGATAAACATATACAACTATAAAGTTATAGGGAATGCCAATGTTTTTACAAGCATGTTAGTAATTTTGTAAATTCTAAGACAAGATGTATTATAAGGATTACCTAAAACAATTTTGAAAGTTCAATTCCTATTGAAATAAGATTAACCACTCTTTAGAATTTTGTGAATTGATTATGTTACACATTAAAACAAAGATGGACGACGCATATGTTTGAACTATGTTTCAAGTTATTTTATAAGATGTTTTAAGGTTGTCTAAGGGTACACATTTGAGTAAGTGGATGTGCATGGAACATTCAACAACTCAATTCCTATGAAAGATATTATTGGCATAGATTTTAACACTTCAATATAAACTAATCCATTAGTCCATCATCCGATTGTAAATCACATAATGAGTTTTGAGGCATCATCCAAATTATTCAAAATAACCAAGGAACAATTTATCATGTTTCATATCATTTACATCCATTTTTATTTCTTTTCAAAGCTAGATATCAAAATAAATTGTTTATTGATGCATTTTGTAATTTATTTAGTCATTTGTTGAACTTTGAATTTCTTTTATTTTGTAGTTTACATTTTGTTGTACTTTACAATTATACCATTTTTATAATACTCAATATAACTCTAATTGTTTCCTCTTGTTTAATTTACATTAGATTTTATCGAACAAAATCTTCATAACTCTCATACCTTGACTTTGTAAATAAAATGATTAATATCAAATCAATTATACATATGCAGTTCATAAATCATAAAAATGATTAAAATCAAATCAAATATACATTTACATTTCATTAATCGTAATATTAAATCAATGACTAACTCTATAGACATGTCTATTTTAAAATAAGTTTCCATAACTTAAATTTAACATTCAAATTAAATTAAAGAACAAGAGAAATTGCTCATACAGTCTTGAAATCATTGAATGTTTAATTTTCCCCACCAAACACTGTTGAGATCCACGCCATTAACGAAGAATCTCAACAATGTCATGAAGTACTTCGTAATATAGTACCTATAGGCATAAAAATAACTCTAAACTTAAGACGATAGAGAGAAATATGAAAATAAATCGCAATGCATTCTCAAACCCAAGTTATAAAGAAATCGTCATCAAAACCAAATTATAAAGAAATCAATATGAATAAAATCACATTCTATCAATTATAAGGCGTACCAATAATGAACACCACATTTAAAATCAAAATACATATAATCCATGATAGCTGAATATAAAAAGTATCAATATTTTGTTCACCTACAATGAATAGTGAAACCACGACTTGGATGTTCTGCGCCAAGCCTGCAAACAGTCCAGTGGAAATGTTGTTTAAGCATGGCATTCACGCCTTGAAAGAATGGCAGAGAGGTGCATTGAAAGGGCTACAGATAATTTGTTACAGGTACCCACGGTTGGAATTAAATTTGTTACAGGTACCCAGGTACAAACGGTCCACTGGAAATGTTGTTTAAGCATGGCATTCACGCCTTGAAAGAATGACAGGTGAGGTGCATTGTGTGTTAGAGAGTGGACAATTTAAAAGGCTGCAAAGAATTTGAATTAAATTTTCCAGATATGCACGTTGGCCAAAAGTTATTGATATAATGGTGCAATGCAGTTTGAAAATAACGTGCCTACCCACGTGACTGCACAATAAATATCTAGGCGAGTCTTATTTCCACTGCCATAGGCCCATAAATGCACCTAAGCAGGGAATGCTCACCGTCAGATCAAAACTGTAGATCATTGTGCGGTGAGCATTCCCTGCCTAGGCGCATTTATGGGCCTATGGCAGTGGAAATAAGGCTCGCCACATATATAGAGATATTTGGCGAGCCTTATTTCCACTGCCATAGGTCCATCAATGCGCCTATGTCCGGACCCGGCAATAGATGGCCAATAGACATCAACGTCAATTAAATTAAAATGTGCAGCTTGCACGCCAGTGAAATACCATGCAGGGCACTCACGGAAATGGTGTTGGCGATTAATCTGTAGACCACAACTTCACGTTAAAATTCTCTGTCCCTTCCAATTGGATACTATCATAACTTGTACTAAAACTTCAAATAATTATCTCATCTCACTATTACATAGTCTTTAAGTCTTTTAAGTTTGGGAGTTTCTGGTGGAAGGTCCATTAACGTGATATTCCCTCTATACCTAATAAATTGTTTTACCAATCCCATATTGGAGTTACAAAGTGGGAACCAGTAGAATGGAACCTCATCATGTGATAATCATCGGCGATAACAACGAGTTTGTCTTGCTAATGATAATTATCCAATTATTGAGGAAAGGCAGGTAAGGTTGGCTCACGGCACACGCTACAACAGTGCCATCTCTGGCCATAGCTTCAAGCGCTTGAGCTAGCGTATAATAGCTTCACCTCAACCGAGACCCACCATTTCTACTACGGTGGATCGAACCCGCGACCCCAGAAATCGAAAAAAACGTAGACACGTGGCATATCTTTATTCTCTCTTGACAAACAAAGAAAGCTCGCAGAGTACCTCCCTTAAAAATCACCTTAGGTGTAACTAAAAGAATATGTAGGCACTACCACAACTCACAAAATAAGTTTCAACTTTGAAGCCAAAAAGTTATATACTTACCCACAATATCATCTTATTGCACAACGAAAACAATAATATAACTTATATTAGCAGTGGCTTCTAAAGATTCAAAGATACACTAAACGTAGTTCATTTCGTTAAGATTTGAGAAGATTTGTTTTTCATTGTTGGGCTTGAAGTAGCAAAATTATACAGATTTCATGTGAAAAGCCAGCAAACTTCTAACCAACATGTATCACATAAATTGGGAACCATCTATACCAAGGACAATCTTACCATCAAAGTAGTGTACCATTGTCTCCCTCTATAAGATTTTTGCCCCAACTAATCAATAACATAGCATTAATCAATAAAGAATTCTTTGACAGAGACACATGACAAAATTTGTGAAATCCAATTTTCACTGCTTTACCATCTCTTGCAACATTGGATTGGCAACAAACAAATATGCCGAGTTGTTTGCTCTAAAATTAGTTCTATAATTGGCAGAGTTCCTTCACTTAAATGCCCTACATCTATATGGAACTTATGCCGAGTTGTTTACTCTAAAATTAGTTCTATAATTGGCAAAGTTCCTTCAATTAAAAGTCGTGCATCTATATGGAACTTTTTGCAGGCAATATATGGATCAATATGAACACTCAGGAACATCGAAAACGAAATAGTATAAAACAAATATTATAAAAACCTTTGAATATCTTCACATTTGATTTTAGAGAAATCCTTGATGGGTGTAGAGAGATCACAAAGATGACAAGCTTTGAAGGTATATAGACATAATCAATAGCGACGCTCCAAAAATTATTTAAAAAAATAAATAAATTAGTTGCTAAGATGGTAATTGCCCTTTGCATATAAAGTCAATACTAAATAATTCTACAATGACACATAAAATTAAATATCTGATACACCATCCTCATATTCACACACAATCCCCATATTCACATGCTTATTAAAAAAAAAATTGCACAGAAAATTACAACACAATTTTCACAAGTTGCTTAAATCTTTTCACTAATAAGAAACACAATAAATGAAATCTGGGAATTATTATCCATTTAATCAATTTGATTTCCAATATACTAGTTATAAATCTGATTTCCAATATGCTAGTTATAAATCTATGAATCATACTAGCCGTATTAGTTGCTTAATATAATATCTTTAAATAACTTTAAAGAAAATAATGGGAGCCCACCAGCCAAAATTACTTTGAAAGACAAAGAACAAACAAAAAAAAATTGCAAATTTAAGAACAACACAAAGGGATCATCAACTTCAGAGCCCTAAAATATGATATACAAGTTACAAGAAATCAAGCAGAAATATCAACTTCAATGGATGAAACAAAATCCTGCAATATTAGAACACTTTACATCTGTCAACAATTTTGCATGATAGACTTGACATCTTTGCCTAGCAAAGCTATCAACCAAGTCCCTTCAAATCCATATTTCTCCCATACAAGAACTGGTGACAAGATTTTCCTGGTTTGCAAATTATGCTGGATCTACAGTAGTTCAAACACATCCTGACTGTGACTTTAATTTGCCGAAGGTGCAAAATCAAGTTACTAAGACTGGTTGTAAATAATTGATGAAATTCAAGAAGTACTGGATCTAATAATGAACATAGATTATTCAATACTAAAACTGGTTTTAATTCAGAAGGGTTTCATATTTATTGGCTTTCTGACTCAGTGTTTAACTGATTAAATCTAAACAATAAATATACATACAACGGCATCTAGAAAATTAAATCCCCGAATTGCACAAAATTAATACAATTCCCATATAGATAATCATTCTTCAAATTCAAATGATTCTAAAAATAATGTAACACAATAAACACGATCCGTTGACTCTGATTCCCAACTACTGAATCAATTTGATAACAATAGTAAAACAATTTTAAATATGGTAATTCACAACCTAAAATTCAAGGACTTAGAACCAGACTTAGCATCGAAAATGAATTCAAAACCCCAACTGAAACTTATTTTCTAAGTTGAGAAATTAAATGACACGTTTCATATTAAAAACAATAACAATGAAATTTAAAAAAACACCTATCATTTAAAATACTTGAATTACAATAATATAAATCTGAATCATTCACGAAAATATGTTTTCAAAAAGTATAATCACACTTCCAAACCAGTGTTGGCTTGCACCAACAACACATACGCAAACACAAACAAAGTCCACACAATATAATAAACACGAACAGATACTTGACACACCTTTAAATCATAACCAGCTATGTCATCTCAATAGACCAACATATTTTAACAGATAAAAATCACCACCACGAAGACGAAGCACCAGATGTAGAGTAGACTCTTTCTTAATGGCCTTTTAAATTATTAAAGAAAACAATCAAATTAAAAAATTTCTAAATAATTTATATAAAAAACAACTTCCAAATTTCAAATTCAAGATTTTCTTTCCTGATTCTCCAAGTTTTTTAGTTTTTTAAATTATCAAAGAAAACAATCAAATTAAAAAACTTATATACTCAAACTTAATTTCCATATCGTGTGCTGCAATTTTCATTTCATGTACTAGTTTCCAATTAGTTTCAAGCTCGCTTGCAATTAGTTTCCAAAAATGCTACACAGATCCAATGGTAGACAATGTGACAGTTGTTTACTTGAATCAACTACAGAAAATAAAAAAGTTGACTATGATGAATAGTAAAATATTCAAAAATAAACACCTTCAATATAAAAATAATGTAAAAATAAAAATTCAACGTTTAAAAAAACACACATAATCAACCACTGTTATATGTTATTGTTATATCTTCTTTAACATCATTAATTGTTTTTATGTCTTAAATAACATTGTAAAGGGTTTTAAATGCTTCCAAAAATTGCGATATGTTAAGCCTACACTTGTATGCTTTATCACACCCTCCTTAGTGGAAAAAGAACCTCTAACACAAATTAGAATATTTAGAGGCCAAAGTCCCTAATTTCATGAGACTAATAAAATATTTAAACCATATGGTTTTGAAATGGTCACCACATGATTTTGAAATGGTCATTATTGAGAGAAATTTTCAGATGAAATTGTGGAAGATGTTCAATGAGAATGGTCATCATTATTTAGATTAAATATTTTTAGTTTTAATCCAAATATTAGTTTTTTTGGAGTAATTTAAATAATTTTTTAATTAATTTTATGTTTATTTAAATTATAATTACTATTTTAAATTTCAAAAGTCAAATTTATCTAAGTGTTATCCAAATTTGTCTTAAAAATGGTATTTGCTTTGAGATTTTTTGAATCATAATTGTTTAATATAATTGTGTTTTTATTAAATTTAATTACTATTATTATAAAAAATTTGTTCGCCCAAGGCGTCTCTATATCAACCCCGGGTGGATGTACTGATATTGAGTTTTTATTTTTTGTACAATTGGACGATGATGATAGTGTTTGAAGGAATATCCTTTGTCTCAGTTTAGAGGATGGAGCGACGACATGGAAGTGAAGCGTCCGGCATAGAGGTGAAGTGTCCTGTCATTTGTGGAAAAAGACATGGATTGACCACAACATTATTCGTGCATTAGTTTCCAAGAGTATTATTGGGAAGATCATCATATAAATGCATGGATTAGAATCATCAACCAATTGTAATAATTGTGTTTCTCCCTCCCAATTTTAGATCGTTTCCATGGTGCAATTACAACATGTTTGAACTTAGTAAAAACTTTGTTTTTTTTTGCTTTGATAGAGAATCTTCCCCTGCTCAGAGTAACAAGCTCACAACTGAAAAACCTTTAGTTAGACGATGGAACAAGTAATAGTATCCTAAAACAATAGTGCTTTAAAATTCTTGTGCACCTTGTTGTATGCCCCTCTCAATATTACCTCCAATTCCTTGTATGCTTCAACATAATTGTAATTGTATGATAGGGTGATTCGAAGCTCCAATTGTTCATATCTTTCAATCCAAGAAGTGAATTGATCTTCATATGAACAACGCTCTTGCTAAGCCTTCACGACCTCTCTACACCAAGCCTATCAAACCCTTTGATGCATCGTCTATATCAAAGAGATAGGACGGTGTCTTCTTCTACCTACAGATATAAAGGAAGCAATGTTGATCCATTTTCTAGGTTGTGATCCCACCTAGGTACCAAATCTCCTTCATGGGTAACAATTCTGCATGGTGGTAGGGTGGACCTCCCTTGGTGGAAAAATATGCACACAACACACAAAGGACACAGGATAATATTCCCTTCATGTTCGAGGGCCATACTGGGAAATGGGCCCAATCCATATTTCGTAACAAATTCATAAAACATGTTATCATACGAAAATTCATAAAACAGTTATCATACAAAAATTCATAAAACACTATTAATAATCAAATAGTGATACATTATATAAATATAACCATATATTAAATAAAATGGTATTAATTTAAAAAATGTTTTCATGGAAAAGTTATATAGCTAATTAAATCTCTCAAATTACACATCAATCTAAACCTTATTTTATTGAAAAGAATCTCTCAAACAAGTTAATTCAAATAAACCAACCAACTCCAATCTCCTTTTACATACTAGGAATAGAGATATATTAAATATAAGGATATACAATTATGTACCACGATGGTCTTGGAGGAAATTAAATTTTATGTGTGTGTGTGTGTGTGTGTATGTGTGTGTTAAATTGGATTTGTTATGTAATTTGATGAAGCATATGTTTGTAATTGTTTCTCACTTGTGAGCGCGCGGACATGTGGTGGACCCTTTCGAGGTATAAGTTTAAATTTACATATATTTGTGATACACGGTGTCAGCTAAAATTTCATAATATGTCTTGTCCTATTTGCTATAAAAAATTTCCATCATAAATATTTTTATAAAGTGTCATATGGTATTGTTCGCTGAATGCATCTCTCTATCAACCCTGGGTGGATGTACCAGTGTTAAATTTTTATTTTTTGTACAAGCGGGTGGCGACAATAGTGTTTGAAGGAATATCATTTGTCTGGGTCTAGAGGATGGAGCGACAACATGGAGGTGAAGCATCCTACCATTTTTGGAAGAAGACGCGGATTGAACCAAAACATTATTTGTGCATTGGTTTCCAAGAGAATTATTGGGGATATTGTCATCTAAATGCATGGATTAGAATATCATTAGCCAGTTGTACTAATTGTGTTTCTCCCTCTCCAATTTTAGATCGTCGCTATAGTGCAATTACAGCATGTTTTAACTCAGTAACACCTAATACTTTTTTGTTTGATTTTATAAAGAAGCTTCAACTGCTCTAAGTAACAAGCTCACAACTGAAACCCCTTCAATTAGACAATGGAGAGCGGCAATAGTATCCTGGAAAAATAGCACTTGCAAATTCTTGTGCACCTTGTTGTATGCCCCTCTCATGATTATCACCATTTCCTTGTATGCTTCAACATAATTGAAATTATATGATAGGGTGATTCTAAGTTCCAATTGTTCTTATCTTTAAATCCAAGTAGTCAATTGATCTGCATATGAACAACACTCTTGCTAAGCCTTCATCTCCTCTCTATGCCAAACCTATCGAACCCTTGATTCATCATCTATATCAGAGATATGGGAGGGTGTATTCTTCTACCTGCAAACAACAAGGAGGTAACGATGATCTATTTTCTATGTTGTGATCCCACCTAGGTACCAAATCTCCTTCACGAGAAAAAAATCTCCATGGTGGTGGTGTGGACCTCCTTTGGTGGAAAAATATGCACAAAACACAAAACCAACACACGATATTATTCTCTTCACGATCGAGGGTCATCGTAGGAGCCAGGTCTAATCCAAATTTTATACGAGATTCATAAAACACGTTATCATACGAAAATTCATAAAACACTATTAATAATCACATGGTGATACATTATATAAATACAAACATATATTAAATATAAGAGTATTATTTAAAAAAAAAAAAAAATCATGGCATGATTATATATTTAAGTAAATCTCTCAAATTACACATCAATCTAAAACTTATTTTATTAAAAAGAATATCTCAAACCAATTAATTCAAATAACCTTCTACAAATAAACCAACCAACTCCAATATCCTTTACATACTAGGAATGGGGATGTATGAAATATAAGGATATACAATTATGTATTGCGACAGTATTGGAGAAAATTAAATTTTATACATATACTTTATATATTATATTATATTATATTTTATACGTATATTATATTATACATATGTGTGTTAAATCCATTGTTAATTATTTTATATGCGATTCAAATTATTTATTTATATATATATATATATATATATATATATATATATATATATATATATATTAAATTGGACTTGTTATGTAATTTGATGAAGCATATATTTATAATTGTTCCTTGCTTATAAGCGCACAAACATGTGGTAGACTCTTTAGGGGTATAAGTTTAAATTTACATATATTTTTTATATGCATTGTGTGCTAGAGTTTCATAATATGTCTTGTCCTATTTGTTATAAAAAAATTCCATTGGAAATATTTTATATAGTTTCGTTTGGTATTGTTCGTCGAAGGCGTCTCTATATCAACCCCAAGTGGATGTATCGGTGTTAACTTTTTATTTTTTGTACAAGTGGACGGCAACGATGGTGTTTGAAGGAATATCCTTTGTCTAAGTCTAGAGGATGGAGCGACGGCATGGAAGTGAAGCGTCTGGCATGGAGGTGAAATTTCCTACCATTTTTGGAAGAAGACGTGGATTGAACCAAAACATTATTCATGCATCGGTTTCCAAGAGCATTATTGAGTAGATTATCATCTAAATGCATGGATTAGAATATCATCAACCAATTGTACTAATTTTGTTTCTCCCTCTCCAATTTTATATCATTGCCATAGTGCAATTACAACATGTTTGAACTTAGTAACAACTAATTATTTTTCGTTTGCTTTAATAGAGAATCTTCCACTACTTGAAGTAACAAGCTCACAACTAAAATACCTTAACTTGAAAACCCTTTAGTTAGATGGTGGAACGTAACAATAGTATCCTGAAACAACATCGCTTGCAAATTATTGTGCATATTTTTGTATTACCCTCTCAATATTACCGCCAATTCCTTGTATGCTTCAACATAATTGCAATTGTATGATAGGGCGATTTGGAGCTCTAGTTGTTCGTATCTTTCAATATAAGTAGTAAACCGATATGCATATGAAAAATGCTCTTGCTAAGCCTTCATGACCTCTCTATGAAAAACGTATCTAACCCTTCATGCATCATCTATATCAGAGAGATGATAGGGTGTCTTCTTCTACCTACAGACAGGAAGGAGGCAACAACGATTTGTTTTCTAGGTTGTGATCCCACCTAGGTACCAAATCTCCTTCACGGGAAAAAATTCTCCATGGTGGAAGCATGGGCATCCCTTGGTGGATTAATATGCACCCAACACACAAACAACACAGAATAATATTCTCTTCACAATCGAGGGTCATCCTTGAACTAGGCCCAATCTAGATTACGTACCAAATTCATTGATCCAGGTGGATATTGGTGGCCACCCGCCTATTCCACTTGGGCCCCCACCATTGTCTCTTTCAGTTTTTCAGTTTCGACATAATTTACTATTTTTAGCAGTTTTTCGGGTCCTGAACTTTCGGAGCCGTTTTGAGGCCCTAAACGACGTTTTTTGGGCCAGCGAATATCATTCCGTTCTAGAATGACATTTGTGGCGAAAGTTGTAGTCCTTGGATAGAGATTTCTAATGATGTATCATGTGCATCAAATGGAGATAGTATGCCAAAGTTACGTCCCTGGGAAGTTGAAACACCAATTTACCCAAACGGGGCCCATAGTTTTGGCGCTTCATCTCCTAGGGTTAGGTTTTTGGATGTTTAGGATTCTCCATTGCTTCTCAATAATAAATAGGCCCTCGAGCCTCGTTGTAACTCAGTTCAGAGGCCTGTAGCCGCCACATCTCTTCTCAGAGATAGCTACCAGCGCCCTAGCTAGTTTTATTTCCATTCTGTCTGTAAGCAAATTTCAGTTCTTTGATATTAATGAAATGAAATGTTATTTCCGCCGTATCTCTGTATTTATGGTTATATGTTTATTTTGTTGCTTTCCTGCATAAATCCGGATTTGTGGTATCAAAGCGGTCTGCTTTTTCTCGATCCTTCTTTGCATGTCCCCAACGAGGTTGGGGTATAAGGAGCTAGGGCTTGATCTGGTGGAACCTTTGCAAGATCAGCCTCACAAACCTCGACGGATGCCCATGGGGGATGAAAAGAAAGATGAGGGAGTAGGAGATCCTATCAAAATATTGCTCGAGGAGGCCCTCGAAAAAAAAAGGAACGCGATGATGGATAACTTTGTTCAGATCCTTCAACGACTGCCCACCGGCGGCGCATCTGCATCCGGCAGCCACTCTGGAGGTGCGACTCCTTTTAAGGTACAAGTAAATTTTGACATTCCCATATTTGAGGGTCAAATAGACACAGATGCCGTAGATAGATGGTTGAATCTATTAGAAGGATATTTCTCTGTTCATGACTTTTCAAACCGGGAGAAGATTATTTTTGCACTCCTCAAAGCTACCCCCCATGTTAAGGACTGGTGGGAAACCTACTATGAGAACAAGGACTAGACCGAACCCTCTCTATTCTTAGTCGTACCAACTTGTAATTCTTTCCGAGACGCCGTCAAGGAACAGTACTATCCCATGGGGAGCTATGAGGACAAGTACATACAATGGACCACGCTGCGACAACAAAGGGATCAAGATGTGCACGAGCTGACGAATCTGTTCCATACCCTACGCACAAAGTTGGGTATCAAAGATTCGGAGAAACATTTGGTGCTAAAGTATCGCAGCTGTCTGCACAGATACATTCAGGAGGAAATGGAGTTCCTCGACATCTCCTCGCTTGGTATGGCATACCGGTATGCTGCCAAGATTGAGCAGAAATTCAAACAGAAGAAGCGAGACTTTGGATCTGTGAATCAAAAGCAAGGAAAAGGTGCTTCCAAACCGCAGAACAAAGGACAGAGCATGGCGGCTAAAGACAACCCGTCAAAGGCACAAGAAAAGAACAACACCGTAAAGCCAAAGAAGGACACGGGAAAGTGGTGTGAGTTCCATAAGAGCTCCACTCACAACACAAGTGAGTGTCGGGCCAAGCAGTTGCTAGTGGCCGAGATGAGGGCTTCTGAGTCAGATGCATGCTCTGACTCCGAATCAGAACCTGAAAAGGGGAATGAAAAAGGGAAACAGATTATTGATGCGGAGCCCAATGCCACTATTGCCACTACAAAGATCCAGAAGGAGGAACCGGAAGATCCAGAGGAGGAGGAACGTCTCTTCCACTCCCAGATGTGGGTAAAGGGCTCCCCTGTACAGTTCATTGTCGACAATGGGAGCTAAAAGAACCTCATTTCAGCAGACGCCGTGAAGCGGTTGGGCTTGCCGACCACAGCTCACCCACATCCATACACCATCGGGTGGCTTCACCAAGGACGAGATCTCCGCGTCAGCCGGCAGTGTCGCCTTCCCTATAGTATCAAGCCCTTCACGGATGAGGTATTATGTGACGTTGCTCCTATTGATGTTTCTGATGTATTATTAGGACAACCATACTTGTGGAAGCGTCATGCTATGTATGAGTCTTGACCTCGTGCTGTTATTATTACTTTGGGAAATAAGTTGTACAGGATACCAGAGGTACCACCTCCTACGACTATCTCTTTGGTTACTGCAAAACAATGCAGTAAGCTCATTTCCCAAACCAGGAAATTCGTTTTCCTGATGATCCGCCCCCAGGGCAAGAAGAAGACTGTGGCCACGACCTCCAGATAGGGCTCCTCTACACGACAACAACAAATGGATAAGGTTGTGGAGGAGTACGGGGACATATTCACCTCACCCACAGGGGTTCCTCTGCACTGTCAGGTCAAGCACCCGATTGATCTGACCCCCAGTGCGCCGCTACCTAATGGACCGATCTATCGGCGCTCTGTTCTAGAGAATGATGAAATCAAGAGGCAGATTCAGGAGCTGTTGCAGAAAGGTCACATCAGACCAAGTTCATCGCCCTGTGGGAGCCCGATCGTGTTGGTACAAAAGAAGGATGGGACGTGGAGACTCTGTATTGACTATCGGGCGCTGAACAAGATCACTGTCCGGAATAGGTACCCAATCCCACGGATTGATGACCTTCTGGACCAACTAAAAGGTGCAAAATATTTCAGCAAGATTGACCTGAAGTCTGGGTATCACCAGGTACCAATTGAACCCTCTGATGTGTGGAAGACTGCCTTCAAAGCCAAGGAAGGCCTTTTTGAATGGCTAGTCATGCCTTTCGAGTTGACGAATGCTCCCGCAACCTTCATGAGGATGATGGACGACATCTTGCGGCCATTCACCAACTCATTTGTAGTGGTGTACTTGGATGACATTCTGATCTTCAGCCAGACTTGGGAAGAGCACCTTCACCACATCCGATAAGTCCTCCAAACACTGCGGCAACACAAGTTGTGTGCCAATTTGGAGAAGTGCACTTTTGGCATGACCCAGGTTCAATATCTGGGATACATTATTGATGAAAGGGGGGGTGCATGTGGATCCAGCCAAGATCCAAGTCATTCGGGATTGGCCAGCCCCAACCACTATAACAGAGCTTCGCAGCTTTCTGGGTCTTGCTAATTTCTACCGTAGATTCGTGTTGGGATTCTCTCATATCACTTGGCCCTTGAGTCAAGTCACCGAGGGAGGAGCGAGAGCAAAATTATTTTGGTCGGAACCTCAACAGAAGGCATTCACAGAATTGAAAAATCGCCTTTGTTCTGCCCCAGTGCTCACATTACCAGACTTGCAACAGCCATTTGAGATCGAGACAGATGCCTCTGACTATGCTATTGGGGCAGTTCTTACTCAACAGGGACATCCAGTGGCATATCACAGTGAGACATTGTCTGAGACAATTCGCAAGTATCCCACCTATGACAAAGAAATGTATTCCATTGTGAAAGCCTGTCGACAATGGAAGCATTACATTTTGGGGAAGGAAACAATCATCCACACAGACCACCGGCCCCTGCAGTTCATACAGACACAAGGGAAGTTGCAGAATGATCGCCATCAGAAGTGGTCCACATATCCGCAACAGTTTCATTTGAACATCAAGTACAAGAAGGGTAGCACCAATAATGTTGCAGACTGCCTCAGCCGACCACCGATCGTGGCGCTCACCACCGTGCTCAACTCTTGTGGGCACGAGACTTCTGATTGGCCGCTTCTCTATGAGAGTGACCCAGAATCCGGCCACACTTACAAGGCACTCTTGGGGGGCACGCAAGTTCCAAATTTTCACCTCCAAGATGCACTTTTATGTCACCTGGGACACCTTTGTGTTCCTTCAAGAGAGCGTGCCAAGATGATATGGGAAGCACACTACAGTCGAGTCGCTGGGCATTTCGGGGTCGAGAAAACAGTAGCAGTACTACAAAAGTATTTCTATTGGCCAAACCTTCGAAAGGATGTCAAGAAGCACATCAGATCCTGCACTGCTTGTGCCATTGCCAAACCGACCATCAAGAAGCAAGGCCTATATACTCCACTACCTACCCCTAGTCGACCTTGGGAATCCATCTCCATGTATTACATGTCGGGCCTGCCTTCTACTAAGAATGGAAATGACTGTGTTTTCGTGTTCGTTGACAAATTCTCGAAGATGGCCATTATGACGGCATGTAAGAAGAATATCACAACAGAAGCCACTGCTAAAGTCTTCTTTGAACGAGTGTGGGTGCACTTTGGGATCCCACAGTCTATCATATCAGATCGAGATAGCAGGTTCCTCAGCACATTTTGGTCCAACCTCTGGTCAATGTTGGACACAAAGCTCACCAAGTCCACAGCTTTCCATCCCCAAACAGATGGCCAGACAGAGGTCGTCAACATAATGATTGTACACATTCTGTGCATGTACAATTAAAAGCATCCACGCACATGGGACGAGAGCCTCCCCTATGTACAACATAGTTATAACAGGGCTCTCCACAATTCAATTGGCCATAGCCCCTTTCAGGTGGTCTTGGGATTCCAGCAACTATGTCCCATTGATGTAGCCATGCCATTTGCAGCTGCTCAGGCCGATTCATCTCATGTCCAGTCTGAAGTTGACAAAGCAAGTAGCTTCATCGAGTGCATTCAACACATCCGCCAATATGTTTATGATATATTGGACAGATCCAATGCGAAGTACAATCAGCGCCATGATCAACACCGGGTGCCACACAACTTCCAGGTGGGCGACAAAGTATGGCTACATTTGCAGAAGGAGCGCCTCACTGGACCCCACCGCAAGCTTCGCCCGCTCCGATACGGGCCGTACACCGTCACCAAGGCTGTAGGGAACAATTCCTTCGAGCTTAGTATTCCTCCATTCCTTGGTTTGCACCTAGTCTTCAATGTGGATTGCCTTCGTCCTTACTTCCCACCTCTACTGGACACCTCGGACATTGCAGAACAACTCACACCAACAGAGTTAAACCCAGACTGCATGGAACATGCCACCACAGATTGTATCATGGACATGCAAATCAAGAACACTTGCCAACAGAAGATCCAACTGTATCAGGTTGTCAAAGTTGGCCAACTCCTGCACCAAGGAAAGTGGTTCACCAGGGACCAAGTTCAGCAGAAATTTCCTCATCTCATGGAGGAACTTAACGCAATGGGGACCATTACTTCCTAAGGGGGGAGGAATGATCCAGGTGGATATTGGTGGCCACCCACCTATTCCACTTGGGCCCCCACCATTGTCTCTTTCAGTTTTTCAGTTTTGGCATAATTTACTATTTTTAGCAGTTTTTCGGGTCTTGAACTTCCGGAGCCGTTTTGAGGCCCTAAACGACATTTTTTGGGCATCGCGCCTCCAGCGAATATCATTTCGTTCCGAAATCATTATCATTCCATTCCAGAATGATATTCGTGGTGAAAGTTGTAGTCCTCTGATAGAGCTTTCTAATGATGTATCATGTGCGTCAAACGGAGATACTATGCCAAAGTTACGTCCCTGGGAAGTTGAAACACCAATTTACCCAAACGGGGCCCATAGTTTTGGTGCTTCATCTCCTAGGGTTAGGTTTTTGGATGTTTAGGATTCTCCATTGTTTCTCAATAATAAATAGGCCCTCGAGCCTCATTGTAACTCAGTTCAAAGGCCTGTAGCCACCACATCTCTTCTAAGAGATAGCTACCAGTGCCCTAGCTAGTTTTATTTCCATTCTGTCTGTAAGCAAATTTCAGTTCTTTGATATTAATGAAATGAAGTGTTATTTCCGCTGCATCTCTGTATTTATGGTTATGTGTTTATTCTGTTGCGTTCCCGCATAAATCCGGATCATACATAAAACACATTATCATACAAAAATTCATAAAACACTATTAATAAATAGTAATACATTATATAAATATAACCATATATTAAATATAAAAATATTATTTTAAAAAATGTTTTCATAGCACAATTATATAGTTTATTAAATTTCTCAAATTACACATCAATCTAAAACTTATTTTATTCAAAAGAATCTCTCAAACCAATTAATTAAAATAAACCAACCAACTCCAATCTCATTTTACATACTAGGAATAGAGATATATTAAATATAAGAATATACAATTATATAAGGATATATTATATATATTAAATTTTATACATATATTTTTATATATATTATATTATATTGTACACATGTGTTTTAAATCCATTGTTAGTTGTTTTATACGTGATTCAAATTATGGGGTGGGTATATATATATATATATATATATATATATATATATATATGATTTTTTATGTAATTTGATGAAGCATGTGTTTATAATTGTTTGTCGCTTGTGAGCGCGCAGATATGTGGTGGACCCTTTGGGGGGATAAGTTTAAAATTACATATATTTGTGATACATGGTGTTAGCTATAGTTTCATAATACATTTTTTCCTATTTGTTATAACGCGTAGTTTACCGAGGCCGCGTTTTGACCCAGAATCCGGTAACGATTTCCAGAAAATCCGGTAAAGATTTGTCCAAAAACTTGTTTACAGTTGTTAAACATTAGTATTTTGAGTGCCCCAGGGGTTTTTGATAGTGTTGAATCCATTTCCACTATCAAAAATGGATTCCAAGCACTGCAACTACCTATTTTTTTAAAATTTAGTTGATCGAATTTCGGCAAATTTCTGTCGTCCGGGCCAAAACGCGGCCTCGGTAGACAACTCCTTTGTTATAAAACTTTTCCATCGAAAATATTTTTATAAAGTTTTATTTGGTATTGTTATTTTTGGATTGTGTTCTATATTTATTTAAAATGATTTAATCTTATTTCACTTAAAATGATTTAATCCTATATCACTTTAATTGTTAAAATTATTTTATATATTTTCTTAATTTGGCATGAAATGCAATTGAAAAATTAATTTGGCATGAAATATTTAATAATTTAAAAATTAAAGATAACTACATTACACAAAAAAAATTAGTATTTCATAACTAGAATATATATGGTTTAATATTAGGGTTTTACTTATTTTAGTTGTTAATACAAGGTTTAGAATATAAGATTTAATAATAATAATAATAATAAATAGTCAATGTATTAATAGTTAACCATGGTCATTGTTAATCAACTATATGTATACCATACTCAATGATAGTCAACATTTTTCACTCACAGTCATATTTAGTCAAACATGGTCAATCATGGTCAACCATGGATAATGATGGTCAGTCATTGTCCAACATCGCATTGTGACAAAGGTTGTCTCGATTTGAAAATCAATCATTGTCTCAACCATGGTCAAACATCACATTATGACAAATATTGTTGCAATATGATAATCATGGTCAACCATGGTCAATCATGACCTTGGTCAACCATGATCAACCATGTTTTATAAAATAAAACATTTTCACCCATGGCCAATTGTCACATTGTGATAAAGATTGTCCTGATATGAAAATCAACCATAGTTAAGCATAGTCAACCATGGCCCAGCATGATTTGTGACAAGGATTGTCTCAATATGAAAATCAACTTTGGTAAACCATGGTCAACCATGTTTAATTTAGTGTTTATAATATTTATCTTAGGGTTTATATACCTTAGGTTTATAATATCGGTACCTTGGGTTTAGTATTATTCCCTTGGGGTTTTAGTGTTAATCCCTTGGGTTTATAATATCAATCCCTCGGGTTTATAATATCAATCACGGTCAACCATGGTCAACCATGTTTGAATGTTGCATTGTGACAATGATTGTCTCAATATGAAAATCAACCATGGTCAACCATAGTCCAAAGTCACATGGCGACAAATATTTTCTCGATATGAACATTAATCATGGTCAACCATGGTCAACCATAGTTCAGCGATGCATTGTGACAAGGATTTTCTCAATATGGAAATCCACCATGGTTAACCATGTTCAATCATGTTTATTTTAGGGTTTATAATATACATTAGGTTTAGTGTTTATATACCTTGGGTTTATAAATTTTTATCCCTTGAGTTTGTAATATCAATCCCTTGGATTTATTAATCTAAGGGTTCATATTCCTAAGGTTTAATAGTATTCCCTTAGGTTTATAATCCCTTGGGTTTTTAGTATTAATCCCTAGAGTTTATTATTCCCTTAGGTTTATAATATCTATCATGGTCAACCAAGGTCAACCATATTTTATAAATTCAATCATGGTCAACCATTTTCAACCATATTTTATAAAATCAATCATGGTCAACCATGGTTAATCATGGTTAGTCATGCTCCTACGTCGCATTGTGACAAATATTGTCTCAATATTAAAATCATTCATTGTCTCAACCATGGTCCAATGTTGCAATATAAAAAAGATTGTTTCAATATGATAATCATGGTTAACCATGGTCGAATGTCGCATTGTGACAAAGATTGTCTTGATATGAAAATCAAGCATGGTTAACCATGGTCCAACATCGCATTGTGACAATGATTGTCACAGTATGGAAATCAACTATGGTTAACCATGGTTATTTTAGTGTTTATAATATTTATCTTAGGGTTTATATACGTTGAGTTTAAAATATTAGTCCCTTGGGTTTAATATTATTCCCTTTGGTTCATAATCCCTTATGGTTTTAGTATTAATACCTTGGGTTTATTATTCCCTTAGGTTTATAATATCAATCCCTTGGGTTTATAATACCAATCATGGTCAACCATGGTCAATCATAGCCAACCATGGTCAACTAGATTGAATGTCGCATCATGTAAATGATTGTCTCAATATAAAAATCAACCATGGTCAACTGTGGTCCAGTGTCGCATTGTGACAAGATTGTCTCGATATGAAAATAAATATCGGTCAACCATGGTCTAAATTTTCTTTGAGAAAGGGATTCTCTCAATGAGGAAATCCACCATGGTCAACCATGTTTATTTTAGGGTTTAGAATATTTATCTTAGTGTTTATATACCTTGGGTTTATAAATTTTTATCCCTTGGGTTTATAATATCAATCCCTTAGGTTTATTAATCTAATGGTTCATATTCCTAGGGATTAATATTATTCCCTGTTGACGGGAAAAAATTCCCAGCCAACAGTAAGGGGATCTCCCCGGAATAAAGTCGCAACTAGACTCTAGACCGTTTGTGATAGGGATCTCGTCTGGGGTGTAGGTCTGGCTACTTTTGAATGTGCCTTTCTCGGATGGAGGTGTGCCTCCGGTACAAGAGGATGCACGGCTACTCGAATGATACAAAACAAATGGTCAATGAGTTCTCCTATAAATGAAACATTATAAATAAAAAAAGTGAGATTCGAAGCATGCAACCAAAGGAAATGTTGTTAGCAACACATCATTAGGGTTATGCTAAAAAATAAGCTTGCTTGACCATAAAAGAAACAGTTCTCTATGGTCAAAACACCCTTCAATTCCTTAAGTGTTTTCCGAAATATTGAAGTGATATCAACAACAAAGTCATTAAACATCCCTGAGCGGAACATTCACATACCATTGACATATCCAAAGAGCTTAAATGTACAACTGATATATGAACAGAAAAATGCAGAATAGTTAGTTATAAAAGATAGCAGATACATAAGACATAATATTCATAATGATAGCACACATGAGTTCTCATTAGATCTAGTAATGGAGTGAAAAAATTGGTTTGTATTTCATTCTCGGAATCATGCATTCAATGAAATAAAATTATCTCTTCTCCTCTTGGAGTCTCGAAAAAAGGTCATTTACATTGTCCCTGGAGGGGTACTTATAGAACAAAAAGTGACCTTTGGGTGGCTCTATCCTTTCAATTTCATGACTGTTGGCATGGCCTGTGACCCAAGTGATGTTGTGACCTGCGACTTGGTCCTATTTGCTACATGCGACTGGGTCCTATTTGCGGCCTTCCTGTAACATTGTTCCTTGTCAAGGGAGCAGTTGTGTGATGGAAAGGCCCGAGACTTATATCTGTTGTTGTTCCCTAAGGTAAGTCTGTCAGACTTGATAGTCTACGACCACTGGAGTGACCTAGGTTGTGTCTTCTCCTAACCTGTGAAAACTCTCAAGAGCGTCTGGAATCAAAGTGCACCTCATTATGGAGATTTGATTGGATAGGGAGGCTAGCTTGGTGTAGATCTGGACTGGTGTGATGATGAACTGATTAATGTTTTCCTTTGAGGCCGAGAGGTCCTGGGAAATAGCTACTTGCCTGATGGGTTCTAGAAATGCTTGGATTTCTTGGGTCACCCCTTCCCTTGTCTTCTAGGTGTCCATTGCTCCCAAGGAAGGGATGTGATGTAACTTCGCCATTGAATCGATGCCACTGATGAGGTGTTCATAGGAAAACATCACATTTTCCACGTCCTTTACAAGCTTATCCTTGGATTGTATTTTCATCCGTATATGTGCTTTGTCGTTCTACGTGTAGATCCAATCCTTCATAGGCAGGGTGTTGGGAGCCTGTGGATACTATTCGAACCATTCAAGCATACTGTCTAGTGCAACAGAGGCTTCTTTTAGTTGTGCAGTCTTCTTCTTAGTCTCTTCTTGAGCCCTTAGTAGCAGGGAAATCATCTGCTTTATAGTGAACATCTCCTCATATACCTGCTTCATGGCAGCCTCCAAAGTAACCAAGTCCCCTTGAATGGAGATTGGTAACCCATTGGCCTAGGTGATTATGAATTCGAGCCTTTGATTTTCTGCTTCCAGCACCTTCTTTTCCTGTTCAACCTGAGCTGCCTTATGCTCGGAGGCCTCGAGTCTGTTTTGCAGGGACAAGATCTCCTTGATCATCCTGCTAACATTCTCCTCTATGGCTACTGCGAAAGTGGTTCCCGCTGATGCGATCATGATGGGGTTAGTCCTAGTGTCTAAGACTATGTCCTTTTCTATGGTGATTGCGAGGGGCTCGGCTGGATTCCGTGCAAGGCACCTTCTCTTCTCCTGTCTAATATTATGTGTGAACTAGTCGTAAGACAGTCTTGTCAGGTCTAATACATCATCTTCCTGTTCTTCTGGGATGCCAATTCCTAAGAGCGAGAGGTGTACACCCGTCATGGGAGTTGTCAGGGGTACCTCAATATGGGGCAACTCTGTTTGTTCCCCAGTCTTCGGGAGTGGTGTCTTGCTTCCCTCTACTTCCTTGGAAGAGCCTTCCTGCGACTTCCGGATTTCTTCTTCCTTTCTCCTCCTTTCAGCCTCTTCTTTATCCTGTTCCTCCTTCAACCTACAATCGACCTCCTTCTTATGTCTTTATTATTCTTCCTTCTTCTTACGTTCTTATTCCTCCTTCTTCCTATGTTCCACTTCCTCCTTCTTCTTGCTTGCCTCTTCGGCCTGCTTTTTCTTTCGTTCCTCTTTATGATGTTTTTTCTACTGTTCTTTAGCACTACAAGGAAAAGACCCTCTAGCGGATGTTTTTGAGGAACCACAAAGAAAAGTACCCCACACATCTGTTTCTAACGGAGGTTACTAGAGGAGGTTGGCGGGTGGAGGGTTTTGCGGATGTTTTCCTATCGGTGCTCTTATCGTTAAAACTCGCCTTGGTGCTCTCAAAAAAGAAAGCACTGGTGTGGAAAAAATCATTGGCACACTAGACACAGTGCACTCCATACACACCCACCCGATGCTTCATAATATAATAGAGCACCGGTGCCTCACAACTCATCTGCATTGATGCATTATAAAACACAACGCCAACACCAAAACCACCCGATGTGGTAGACAGAAACCGCACTGGTGCATCATAAAAAATGCGCCAAAACATAAACCGACTGGTTCGTTGTAGCAAACAGTACCGGTGTGCCTATAAACAACGCGCATCAGTAAAGGGTTAAATTAAAAAAATATTTACGACAAAAAACCCAAATTTTTCAGTTTTCCAGTGCTCCTAAGCTATCAATTACCGGTGCGCACGATACCATAGAACGCACTGGTGTGCATTGAACATTGGCACACCGGATAGTGTGTGCAAACTACACACACCGCTGGGGCGTCCAATTACTATAACGCACTGGGACGTCAATACTCTTCCACGTCGGTGCATCATAAAACACCGTGCCAAAACATAAACGAGATGGTGCGTTCTTCTCTAAGAGCACCGGTGCGCTAGAAACCGCACAAACTGAAATAACGTTATATAAAAAAAAAAATTAAGGCCAAAAAACCAGTGCTTTGCGACTATTATGCACTGGTGCTTTACCATTACGCCGCCATGGTGCATCATCAAATTTTCGCGCCGAAACTAAAACATCCCGGTGCGCGATTAGGGGAACGCCCCGGCACGTTATAAACAATGCGCCAAAATTGAAACCGCCCGGTGTGGTTTTATTTAACAGCACCGGTGCGCTTATAAAACCCTGTGCACCGAAATAGGGTTAATTAAAAAAAAAGGTACAACCAAAAAACTTCATTATTCACTTTCCTCAGTGCTCCAGAGCTCTCAAGCCCCATGCTATTTCCTTATTTCTGAGCCGCCCTGACATTGGTGCTCTCATTGCACCCATTGCACGCACTGCTGCTCTGCATTGACCACCAATCTCCAGCTTGCATTTTGAAAAACAGTGGGAAAATTTTATTTTCCAAATTTTACAGCCAATATGCCTCCTCGATGGTGAAATGTACAGGTATATTTCTATTTTTTCTATAATTAAGCTTTTTAGCAGATTAGAAATTGAAATAAACTTAAAAATAACCATTAAAAAATAATAATAAAATTGTTGCGTGATGCACTCAAGCTGTTCGGCTCACACCAGATAGCGGTGCTACCTGTAAAATTTACATGCAGCACCACTATCGGTGCTAACGGTAACCGCATCATTTCTGAGGTGGTGCCAGAAGGCGCACCGAATAATTTTAAACTAAAAATAAAAAATAAAAATAGGTGGTGCGCTCATTTATCATGGCACACAGATTACCCTGGCAATCATAGTGCAGTGCGTTGACTTTATTTGCTACCCCGGTTTATGTCAGCACACTGCATTTTGCATTTCGAGAGGGTCAACAGTGCGGCCGGGTAAAAGACCGCACTGTCAACTATGTCATTGTCATGAAGTTGGTGCGTTGACATGACTATACGCTCCGGGGCATATATTTTGGTCAGCGCACCGCTATTCTGAATTATACACAGTCCATAGTGCTTGAAAAATAGACATCTGCACCGAATCCGGTGCGGTCTATTTCATTAGGGGCCCCGGGGATGGTGCGCTAAAATATTAGGACGCACCAACATCGGTGTGTGACTATTTTTATGGAGCACCGACTTGTATGTTTGTGTTTTTTTCAAAAAAAATTATATATGTATATTTATAAATACATTTTTTTTTTAATAAAAAAAAATATTTAATATGGCAATGATTCAGAGAGAACGGGAGCAACAGCTGCAACAACAAGCAGAACAATATGACATGATTCGCCAATGGGAGGCAAGAGAGGGAGAGAGATGGATTCCCTCGCCCTATTACTACATATACCCAGCAGATCCTTATGCAGGTAGGCCTCCTCAAGTTCTATGAGGAGGCTATTTCCAGCCTAAAGGCCCATAGTGTGCTTTTGAGACATCTTATCGGTAGGTGGAATGCACACTGATAGGCTCTCCAGGTTGGTCCTGACCAGTGGTACACACCCACTGAGGAGGAAATTTATTTTATTACAGAACTATCGAGGAGAGGGGTGGATTTTCCCTCATTCCCAGACGTGCCAGTTGGCTGTGTAGCAGGGAGTCAGTTAGTTTACTCCCAGAGATACATTGGAGCACATGTAGTGTCTCCTTCAAAGTTTCAGGTACTTGGAGGTCAGTTACGTATAGGTGCTTTTGGTAGACAGGACGTGCAGTGCCTCTCTATTATCGCTTCGATCATTTTGTCAATGCTAGTGACGGGAAACGCATTAGTTTCTCACTTTTATATTACGTTGATTCTTTAGTACAGCAACCACGACTTGTCAGGTGGTCTGCCATTTTTATGCGACAGTTTTTTATGGCCTTAGATAGATGTTGTGCTCATGCACAAGAGAGGGTCAACTTCCCTTTTGCTTCAGAGTTGTTTTGTTTATTTTTTGAGAGGTTTCTAGAGATGAGACCTAATTTTGTTCGACAGCCTCGTAGGCCGATGTTCGAGGCCCGGATGCGTATGTGGGGGCAGATGATGCCCAAGAGGGGAGACACTATGTTTCCATTGAGGATATCACATGATTTGCTGGACTTACTAGCCAGTGTTGGCGGGCTGCATCCCTTCATTATGGTCCCATATCCTTATGCTAGACTAGATTGGCAAGGGTGTCCCAACATCCTCTTCACTCCTGATGAGCCGCCAGATGATAGAGGTAATATTACTGTTTTATTTATATTTATTCTAACATGTTCTTTAACTTGTTTTTATTAAATTATGTAATGAAATTGTCTAATTATTGTTGTGTACTTGTATATATTTTGCAGACATTGGCTCTTTTGATGGCGATGAGATGCCGGATCCACCACATGATCTAGGTGTCAATCCTGATGATTACAATCAGGAGATGGTCGATGCACCGAAGGATGAGGCCGGTGGCATAGCAGAGAGACGTGCTGATCCTGCACCTCATGGTGCACCGGTACCACCTTTTGCTAGGCATGGTCAACCTGAGACCAGATACCGGATGGAGTTGGGCAGCCAACTCTGTGGATTGATTTTAGATGCAGGCATCAGGCCCGCTCATTACAGAGAGATACAGGGCGATGATAGACTGTTACGAATGTGGAGAGGCATGTCGCGTGACATGTATGGCCTGATGCGGTATGTCGTTGGAGCTATGACAGTCGTTATGCAAATGAGGAGGATTGTCTGTAGCTATAGGCATAGTCAAGCTACGGCACATGATGGACAGTCCGCCAGCAGTGACTCAGATGCATCTCATGATCATTCACCTCGTGGCGCACCTGATGATCAGCATGAGGCTCCACTGGCAGCATCTGACACTAGTCATCATGGAGATGAGGCTAGACCATCGGCCACATCCAGTCAGCAGCCTGCAGCATCCATCATGCGTACTAGTCATGATCATCATGAGCAGGATCGACCATCAACCGTCGAGTCTGTAGTACTATTGACTGAGCAGGCCTCCACTACTACTACGCCTCATATTGATCATGTTGTACTACCACCAACAGATGCATCCATCAGTACTAGTGATCATCATGATCATGAGTAGGCTAGTCGACCATTGATTGTCGAGGCTGCACCCAGCTTTACTGAGCAGGCCGCATCCACTTGTACTAGTGTTATTGATGTTGTTATACTATCACCACCACCTGATCCATGACATTTATATTACAGTTGTATATTTTTAACATTATTTAGTTATATATATATGGTCCATGTATTTTATGTTCATGTTGCAGTTGTACTTAATTTTCATGTTGATGATCATCATGATGTGGCACATATTGTTAGTCATGTTAGATATATTCATTTAATGTTTAGCTTGCAGATAGATGTGTATATGTGATAGGCGCATGAGTTATTTGACATTATATTGAGATGTATATTTGATGTTTGTGTTGTGATGATGTTAATATATAATGTTAATTGAATGTGTTTATTAGTCGAATATGATGTTTGTATGATGGTTATCATGATCGTGATGATGTTTATTAATTAATTTAATATTATTAAATGACCATGATATTTATTAAATATTATGTCGTGAATGTAATTGTAATTTAAATTTTAATTCTATCTAAAATTGTAAAATTGTATTTGTATTTGTACTAATTGTAATTTTAAGTGTAATTGTATGTAAAATATTTATTGCTGTAAAATTTTAATCGTAATTGTAACATTTAATTTATTCTGAAATGATTGTAATTGTATATATGAAAAATTGTAAAATTCTAATTCTAATTCTAATTGTATGTAAATTTCACAAATTGTAATTGTAATTGTAATTGAATTGTATGTAAAATATTTGTAAAATTGTAATTGTAAATGTAAATGTAATTCTATGTAAAATTGTAAATGTAATTGTATTTATAACTGTAATTTTAATTGAATTGTCTCTAAAATAATTGTAAATTTGTAATTGTAATTGTAAATGTAATTTTATGTAAAATTGTAAATGTAATTGTATGTAAAAAAAAAATTCTAATTCTAATTCTAATCTTAATTCATGTATGTGCAATTAATGTAAAATTGTAATTTTAATTTTAATTGTAATTTTAATTGTAATTTTAATTAATGTAATTATATGTAAAATTTTAATTTGTGAAATTTTAATTCTATTAATGTGAAAATTTTAATTGTATTAATGTGAAATTATTTTATTAAAATATTTAAATTTGTAAATTTGCAAATAATTGTAAAATAACAAATCTAGAATAATACGAATTTTTGTAACATAAAGTTTAGAAAATAATGAAAATAAATTCATGTACTTTATAATTATCATTATTTTGTTATGATCTTACATATATAAAGTTTATAAAATAATGAAAATAAATCCATGTACTTTATAATTATCATTATTTTATTATGATCTTACATACAACAACAAAAAAAAAAACTTTAAAAAGTTTGATGCGCTTATCATCCTAACAAGCCTCGGTGCGTCGTATTAATACAACACATCGGTGCGTCACATTTCTGCGCACCAGAAATGAATAAACGCAAATAAAAAAACCACAACTCTATTTTGTTTAAGTTTTAAAAAAAAGTGGCAATTTGAAAAATGGGCGGCAAAATATTTTCGAAAATCTAATTTGATAAAATAATTCTTGAAATACTAAACAATTTTCATTATTTCACTATTTTACTAAAAAAATTCAGTCAGATTTTTGTAGGAGACAGACCTGGAGCAAGAGAGCACGAGGGCACTGCGGATGGCGAAATACGTTCGAACATAATTATTCAGACAATCAGAAACCAAAACTCTGGTGATTCAAGCCCTTTATCATAGAATTTCAAACCATTTCGTGATTAAATTTAATTCTTTTTTTTACTTTTTTCTTCAGTTTTTTATTTTTTCTTGCAGTTTTATCCATTTTTACCCTGAACCCTTCATTTTTTTTTTCCCTTTCTTCTCCCTGTTTCTGTGATTTCAGAATTAGGATTTTTCATTTTATATTGACATCCAACCCACGGGACGACTTGCATAGTCGGATCCCAATCCATTCGACCATTGCGTGAATTTTTGAAAAAATGGATTTTTCTTTATCAACGCGCCCTGTGTACGCCACTGCACCGGTGCTCTGTATTATTACAACGCACCGCACAAGTTCTGTGTTGTAAAAAATTGAAAACTTTTTTTTAAATCTATGCACCAAATCTAAAATACGGCATTGGTGCTCTCTTTAACTAGGAAAGCACCATACGATGTATTACACCATTTTTGTGGTGCGTTTATAATACCCCACGCACCGTTAGGTATATTACATTGTTTTTGTGGTGCGTTGTTAATATATCCATGCACTGGCGGCGGTGCAAATTTCATGAAAGGCGCACCGATGTCTCAAGATTTATTTTCTACCTGAAAATTTGAGAATTTATTTATAAATACATTAATGAATGACATGCTACAAGTTTCAGATTGATAATGACTGACAAGATATCAAGTAACAAAAATATTGTTAACACATCAAGAAAAGCAAAAAAGGAAAGTTCTTTGTAAATTATTTATAAAAAATATTATTTTTGAACTATATGTAACTTTAACTAATATGTATTGTTTACTGTGTATCATGCAGAGCCACAAAATGAAGCTCGATATGATTATTTCTGATCTACGACCAGAAGAGTGTAAAAGTTTAATGGAAAAATTTCAAAAAGATGAATTAGGTGAATGAAACAATACTATCGATCCAATATGAGTTTCTTTTTTTAATTATCATTAATAATATACTTAAAATTATTAGATAACATGTGTCAAACAGTCTACTAATTCACATCTGTTTAATGTTATACAGGGACCAACAACTTAGAAAGGAATGTTGTTCTAAGAAAAGAAAAAATAGAACATGCAAATGAAAATGAATTTCTCTCTACTTCATCTCGAGTGGTAATGAAGAATTTAAAGGGGGGAAAAGATTTTGCTAAAGTTTGAGGGATCTAGTGGAACGAATACAACAACGTGCTTCAAATGTAATATGTAATCATTGAATTTTTTCGATCATTAGGTAACAACAAACAATTTGTATTAAATATTATTTTCAAAAATTTTCTTGCAGAAAATAAAAAGAAAATGGAACCTATTCAAGACATAAACAGACGACAAGAAAGAAACTATTGGATCTCTAAGTTTGAGTAATTGTTACTTCCTTATAAAAACTTAACTAGATTTCATTTTTGTATTTTTTAAGTTGTTTTATAAAAATCATCATTGAATGTCTTCAAATGGGTGCTAACATACAAAGACGAACCATCAGACGAATTGATTGAAATTGGGTTAAATATGGGTTGTGAGTATATGTTGGCATATCAGAATTTAATTGTGGAATTTGTAAGCATCTATCGATCTTGTTTTAATTAGCTTCATCTACGATTAATAGAACAAAAACATCTTTTATATTAAATATATGATTTGTTATGGGGTATAAAACTTGTAGGAAATGAAGTATGGAACTATGCCAACAGATGAAATTTTGAAAGATGGCATGGTACATGGTTTTGAAAGAATGTGTATAGTTTATGAGTTAATTGTTGCTATGGTACGTCATTTTTCTTTTCGATTTACATTTATGTATATTATTTAATATTGGAATTTTCATTATTCTCACCAATGTATATACACTTATTTCAGCTTATTTTTATGTTTGTAGATGGAAAATGAAGAAGAAGAAAACAATCAACGTCGTGAACACAACACTCCTAAAAATAACCCAAGTCATGGAAGTAGCTCTAGCAATGACAACAATTCAAGTGAAGAATGATGATCACTATGTAATTTGCATATCAAAGCAAGGCGTTTTATTTTTTGAAATTTGTCTGTGAAATCAGACATTTTGTTTAATGTAATGGACATAGTGTCCCGATTGAAAGACAAAGGGATATGAATAATTGTCCCATTTTGTATGATAAAGACTGTCTTATTCATATATATATATATATAATCATAAAATATGTTTTAATTTATTCTATTGTGTTCTCCATTGTCGTTCTCAAATGCACTAATAAAAATTTAATTCATATGAATATTGTTATAAGATTATATATATATATGTGTCGAATTTTGATAAATAATGAATTTAAAAAAACCAAAGTAATTTTGATATAATATAACAAATTAATCCAAACAACGCATTCAAATGCATTAATAAAAATGTAATTAATATGAATATCATTATAAGATGTGTCGAATTTTGATGAATAATGAATTTAAAACAATCACAATAATTGGACTGTCAGAGGTGGAGGTTTCTAAAATAAACAAAATGAAAGCCGGTGCATTTATGTGTCTATACGCACCGGTGCATTTATGATTCTATGGGCACCGCACTAATACCGATTCCAGTTATAAATATCAATGCCTTTATGTGATACTGCGCACCAGGGCGTTTATGTATCCATAAGCACCGGTGCATTTGTGGATGCCATGTGCACCGCACGAATACCGATACCAACTATAAATCTCGGTTTCTTTCTGTGATACAGAGCATCAGTGCCTCATAAAGATACACACACCGGTGTGCTTATACGACCTATGGGAACCGCTCAACTCCCAAGACTAATTAGAATGGCCTCGTGCATTGTATCACCAACACCAGGCCCGGTGCTGTTGTTTTCCTTAATGGCTCAGTGCATTCTCCTTCGACCGCCCCGGTGCACTGTCTATCGATACGCACTAGTGCGTTAAAACCTGATAAGAGCATCGATGAAAAAACATCCATCATAACCTTCGTCTGCCCTTTTTTTTTTTAGTTGTGTTGAATTTTCGTTAAAATCTTCGCCAAAACCTCCGTTACCATAAACAGATGTGGTAGCATATGTTTTTTTTTGACAATTTTGGCCAATTTATAACACTAAAAACCTCCTTTATAACCTTAGCTAGAGGGTCTTTTCCTTGTAGTGACCCTTTACAATATCTGGAAAGTTCCATAGAACCTGGGAACCAACTTGGCACAGGAGGCCCACCTTAGTGTGCTCCTCTTTGGTTTAATCCTTATATACACATGATCTTCCACTTCAACTTATCGATAAGTATTCTCCTTATCCACATATACCTTCTGCCGATCTTGAGCAGCTCTTAATTTTTGTCTGATCTTTCTTACTTCTGATTCCATCTTAGCTAATATTTCTGGTCCAAGCATTAACTTAGTTTTGGGGCTGCTCCAATTGATGGGAGTGTGACATTGTCGTTTATATAAAGCTTCGAAGGGGCTCATATTAAGGAACTCTTGATAAGCATTGTTGTAGAAAAATTCTACCTGGTGCATATATTCTTCCCATTTTGATGGCTGCTGCATCACGTGCATGCACAGCATATCCTCCAAGACTTGGTTAACCCGCTCGGTTTGTCCATCCGTCTGAGGATGGTAAGCGGTGCTGAAATTTATTTGGGTTCCCAAACCTATAAATAAGGTCTTCCAAAATTCTGAAGTAAACTTCACATCCCTGTCTAATATGACAGTATTTGGTATGCCATGCAGTCTAAATATTTCTCTCATAAAGATATATGTTATTTGCACAGTTTTGTAACTACACTATGCCGATATAAAATGTGTTGCCTTTCTCAGTATATCAACCACCACCATAATGGAGTCATTGTGCCTTTTTGATCTTGGTAAACCAGTAATGAAGTATAGGGATATAAATTCCCATTTCCATTCAGGTACTAGTATGCATTGCAACAATCTAGCTGGATGTTGATGCCCCACCTCAACCTGTTGACACTCCAGATATTTGTTCAAATATTTTGCAATGTTTTTCCACATAACATGCCAGAAATAGATCTTTCTAATTACGGTCAACATTTTATGGTATCTTGGGTGTCCTGAATAATTGCTACGGTGATATTCATTCATGATCAGCTCCTTCAAATCCATTCAATTTGGAATATATATCTTTAACTTAAAGGTTAGCAATTGACCCTTTCTAAATCCGTAGTCAAAAGGTTTTTCTTGCTTTCTGGCACCCTCCATTTTTTGCCATAAAAATCCGTATTCAGGATCCTTCTGGGCTTCCTATTTTACTTGATCTAAAAATTTACATTCAAGCTAGTAATAGAAAATTTCATAAACACAATGTAGTTTTCTTCTCAAGGAATCCACCACGCAGTTTTCTTTACCTTTTACATGCTGAATATCAATGTCAAACTCACTTAGGAAGGAATTCCATCTTGCCTGACGAGAGTTAAGATCTGCTTGCTCAAAGTAGCTGGTTAGGCTTCTCTCATCATTTTTTAACACAAACCTTTTCCCTAGCAAGTAGTGCCTCCATACTCGAGTGAATGCACCTCCGCTGTCAGCTCTAGGTCATAGGTTAAATATATTTGTTCATGCTCCTTTAACTTTATTGATTCATAGGCAACCACTTTTCCTTCTTGCGATAAAACTTCCCCAACTCCTTTACAAGCATCGATACAAACCTCAAACTCTTTGTTGGGGTAGGCTATCCTCAACACCGGGGCAGTGGTAAACAAATGCTTTAATCTATCAAAACTATTCTGCCATTCATTAGTCCACTTAAATACTTTTCCATTCATCTGCAAGGAAGTAATTGGAAAGGAAATTTTTGAGAACCCCTCAATGAATCATTGATAGTATCCAGCCAATCGCATAAAGGATCGGATATATGCTACTTTTTGGGGGATTCACCATTCCATAATCTTCTTAATCTTCTCTGGATTAGTTGCTATTCCCTCAACGAAAATAACATGGCCTAAATACTGGAATTATTCCTTGAAGAAGTCACATTTTCTAAACTTGGCGTACAACTGATGTTTTCTTAACATATCCAACAATATTCTAAAGTGCTCCTTGTGCTCTCCCATATTTTTTGAATAAATTAAAATATCATCGATAAATATCAGCACAAAACTGTCCAAAAATGGGTGAAATATACCATGCATCAGCCTCATAAATGTTGTTGGTGCATTTGTTAAACTGAAAGGTAATACCATAAACTCGTAATGCCCGTATCTGGTACGAAAAACAATCTTGTAAATATCCTCGTCTTTTATTCAGATCTGGTGGTACTAAGACCTTAAGTCTATTATTGAAAATATTGTGGCCCCATTCACCTAATTAAATAGGTCACCAATTTGATGTAAGGGATATTTATTTTTGACGGTCAATTTATTGAGCTATCTATAATCCATGCACATTCACATGGTTCCATCCTTATTATTTACAAACATCACTAGTACTCCCCAAGGGGACACACTAGGTCGAATATACCCTTTGTCCAACAACCCTGCAATTGTATTTTTAATTCAGTTAGCTCTGGAATACTCATTCGACATGGGGCCCTTGAAAATGGTGATGCTCCTGGCATTAACTCGATAGTGAAATAAATATCTCTTTTTGGAGGTAAACCTGGTACATCTTCTTGAAACACATCTGTGAAGTCTTGTACTACTAGTATGCTTTCCATCATATGAGTCTTCTCCTTGGAATTAGAAAAACCCACTTGGATGGCATATATCTGACACCCTTTGCTAATACATTTTCTCATTTGGGATGTTGTAATAGGACGCAGCTGTAGTGGTCTCTTGATTCCCTAAATCTCTTTGTGAGTTCCATATTGCATCGTATAATATATACTATTCTCTTTACAATCCACCAATGTCCAATGTTTCTCCAGCCAATCCATGCCCAATAGTATATCATAGGACCCTAATGGCAGTATATTCAGATCCACATTTAACTGTTCAATTCCAATTTCCAATGTATAGCTTGGAATTTTGGCACTTACCTTTCTTTTTTCTCTAGTTGCTAGATGTACCAGCCAGGGATTTTTGAGTTTCTGACTTTTTAATTTACATAATTCTACTAACTTGGGGTTTACATAACTTAAACTTGCATATGGGTCAACCAAAATAGAAACAGGTTGCGAAATTAGCTTACCTTCCAACTCTATCATCGTTGGTTGATAATCTTCCCGATAATCTTCCAATGTTGTGTTGATTCTGGGTATACTTCAAGCTACATCTCCTATTGTAGAAGCTTCTTGCAGATTAGAAACTATTTCACTTCTCCCTCGTTGTGGGAATTTTTTATAGTAATGAGCCTCGCCGCACCCCCAACACTGTAGAGGTGTTTTCAAGGCTTTTCCTTTCTTAGGTTTGTTGGAAGCTTTTATAGGCCATAAGATTCTTTGGTGGTTCCTTCAAAATTGTTTTCTCACTGAATTTCGTGCAGAATTCTTAAAGTTGCTATTCCCAACACTTTTGAAATTTGAACTGCTTTTCTATCCTTTTCTTGGCAGCCAATTTTTTCCCAGCTCTTATTTTTCCTTGGACTATGGGTAACACATCCTTGCCTTCCCAATTTATTCGACCATGGTCCTTGGATTCACGAATTCAATTCGTTCTTTCATGTGTGTTGGAAAACTGCTTAATAACCACTGAACCTTAGCCTTTTCATCCCTTAGATAAGGAATGTATCTTAATAGGGAAATGAACTTGGTTATGTACTCATCCATCGTCATTTGATCTAACTTGAAATCATGGAATTCTCTGGATTTTTCATCATATAAACATTTTATTAGGTATTTTTCTTTAATATATTGCTGGAAAGAGTCTCGTGTCACATCTTGGTCTTCAATGTTGCAGACATTCTTTAGTTCCTCCCACCACAGGGTGGCCTTTTCTCTCAACTGATAGATTACCAATCTGGCTTTAAGATTGCTACTATACTCATAGACTTGGAATTACTTGTTCATATTAATCAACCATGCTTCAGCCACCTCTTCAGATTCTCCATCAAACATAGGTGGTTTTATCTTTCGGAACTCACCTTGTAGTTCCACCTTTTGTTTCTTAATTTCTTGTTGTTCCGACACATTACCGGATTTAGCCTCATTGTAGTTTTTATTCTTATTGCTTCACTATCAATGGCTTCTTTCCATTCTACAATTGTTTTTGTCCTTGGCTTGTCATTCATTTTCTTCCTGCATGTCCCTATCGGGACTGAGTTGTAACACCCCTTGATTCTATTTGTCAGAAAGGCTCTTAAGTATCCTTTCCTATTCTTGCATCAGGCGTTCATTGTCACTTATCACTTGAACCATTTCTTCTTGAAACTTCTACACAGTACTTAGTAGTATACTGGTCTGGTTCTGCTACTCCTCTAGTGGTCAACTTGTATGTTAGTGTTGATCCACACTCAGCTGAATCCACATTTCAGGATTCATTTATGGTTGGGGTTGGGATGTAGGTTCTCCTACATTCTGAGGTGTTTGGTATGTCGATCCCCTCCTCATATTTTCTTCTGCAATATTATTTCTTTTTTGTACATCATTTATACACACAATTTATCATGTTAGGTCACCTAGGGTCCCAACATGTGAATGTTGCTCTGATACCACTTGTAACATACATCACAAAAAAAATTGTTTAATTCTTTACTATATTACCTTAACCATCATTTAAGTAATTATTAAAATATATATATATATATATATATATAATTGACACATTGATTATCTATTCCACAACCATATGATTGTGGTATGTAAATATTACAACATATCGTTATGTAACTATGGGTTTAACAACCTATGGGTTTAACACAATCTCAAGGCTCACATAATGGCCAACCTGGCATAGTGCTTATTAGATCTCATTATCCATTCATTAAGGTTTGGTAGGATACAATATAAGTGTAATTATTTCATTTCTGATTAAATCATATGGCGTAAGTCCCAGCCGAGATCCTTAGTATTTATTTGAAGTATATGGATTGTACAGGTATCAGGATTTGTCTCTGCCATATGTGACCACCTATTTTCCCTTCCAATGTTCGATTGGAAATCTTAGGAAGGATGACAGGGGGTTAAGCGGAAATGACTTAGGGTAATACCCTCGCAAACCTAACCGTCTTTTCTCATTTCATTGCTTGTTTTCACTGGTGGCTCATCTGCAATTCCCGTGGTGGAAGATATCTTGTTCCATTCTAGATTTGAGCGCCTTCGTCCATGACCACATAACTGGATGTTTTAAGAAATTATTTTGGGTTTACTTCCATCGAGACTCATTTCTTCTTTGGTCAATTGCTTTGCATTATTCTTATAACTTGTGATAATGCCTCCACTTTGGTCGTTCGATGGTTTGTAGGGTTTTAAATGGAGGTTTCGGTCTTCCACAGGGTTTCGGAGCCATTTCCATCAACAAGGCGCTCCAGTTTCCACTAGAAGGATACCCTCTACCATGGTAGGTAAATGAGGATCTAAGATTTTTTTCTCTATTTTATGGTAACACAACTTGAGGTTTTCTATTTTTACATTTTTGTCACGAGTCTCAAACTGGTATTCTCTTTTTTTATGGCCTCCCCATAGCTTGGGTCTTAGGCCGGCAGAGAAGTTTAACTCATGTCAGTAGTCTCCTTGCTTTTCTTTTGATAAAATTGTGGTTACACTTGTTTTTTCAGATGGGACTTTACTGCCATCCCTAATTATATTTTGATTTGGGTGTAGGGAGTCCCTTAGCCCGAAATTCCAAGGATTCCCACCGCATACTCCTCTCCTTCAAGGTTCAAAATTTTATACGAGTTCCTGATACTATCCTTGCCCTATCAGATATTTTGAATCAGTTCTTCCTTCTTGGGTGTAGAGAGACCCGTCCAAGATTCTGGGCATGCAGCACCTTGCTTGCCAAAGCATGACTTGAATGTTATGGCCGTCAAGCTGACTATGTTAATTTCTTTTACAAGGCTCTGCCTACTTGGCATCCTCGCAAGAAGTTTTTATTCAATGTATACTTTATTTGAGTTTTACTGTCTCAAACTATTCGAAGGATTTAACTAAGTACAGTGATATTTTGTTTACAACATTTATGGAACTGGTTGAAGGGTTATCAATGTATATTTTATTGGGGTTTCTTGCATGTTTTTCCCAAGCATTAATAGATACAGTTTCCTATTTTAATATCATGGTGACTCTACGGGGTTTATTATTGTAATGATTTAAGCTTTACCATACCTTGAATAGTATGAAACAGGTTTCATTGCACAGTCATTTTCACAGTATGGGTTTCATGCCCTTTTGGCCAAGCAGTGTTAGGTTGTTATTCGTTGTATACTGTACTTAATGTGTTCACTTTTATAATAATTTCTACCATTCTGGTGTATATTCTTTCCAGCAACTCAACCTTGCATGCTATTTCAGGATTTTCATTTGAATATATAAGATAATTTGCGTTTCTGACAAAGTTTACTTTCCTCTTTTAAGAACAGTATTTCTATAAATTCTTTTATAGTTTTTTTAGGATGATGACCGGACCATGTAAGCCTCTGTCTGCGTATATCATAGGTTTGGAGGAACGATCAGTTCTGGGGTCTAGGGGCTTACACCCAAGACCTTGAACTAGCAGTTTACTTCCATATTAAAACATTTTTCTGAATCTAGTTTGTATATAACTATGGTTTTATTCTTATCCTATTTCTTTTATAACAGTGAGGCTTTATCGACAACATCTTCCTAGAGACCCTTTACTCAGCCACTCACATTTGAAAATTCTACAGTTAAGCCATAATTCTCAAATAAAATAAACAGACATGAATTTTAATAGACATGCACAGTGTACAATCATTATTTCCTTAATGTAATACACATTTTCCCAGCCTTGAAATTTCTGGGTCTAAATCAGACCTGTATTAAATCTTCCTAAATATCATATCTGCAATAAATACAATCTATTTACTTATTTCGTTTTGGGCTATGCTGATGATGTCCTCCCTACCATAAGAGAGACGATTACGTCATTCCCCCGTGCTCCACACCTGAGATGAGTAGGTTGATAGAGATTTTCGAAAGAGACCTCGAGACTCCAAGTCCAATCTTCTTTTCCAGAAATATTCAGGAATACTTAGAGTTCCACTGATCACTATTAACTGAAGAAATCATCACTCTCTTCCTTTTTCTCTCCTTAGTCCCAGAACAAAACCCATTTTCCTCACTATGATGTACCTTTATCCTTAGAGCAAAAGGTAACTTTCTGAACTATTCAACCACCTCCTCTCAGTTCTTGGAATACTTTTACCATCTATATTTTTTTTACTTTTATGGAACTGCTTTTCCATAACTAAATTTATTTTCAACAGAACAAAATTAACTCATGTTCATCAAGTCATATTTTTCAAATGAAATACAATGTTTTAGTTTCTTAAAATAAAATGACATAACAACTAGTCAATAACTAGTTAGCACTTAAGCTAGACAACCTAGTGTGAAGAAAATGTAACCCAATGTGAAAGTAATGTGTAAGTGTGTTTGCCCATCTTAAAATAAAAATAGAATATTCTCTAATTAGAAAAACAATGTCCACTATAATATATATATGTTATGCATTTTTAATTAGTTTTCTATATAATCTAATATAATGTGAAGTAATTAGAAGTGAAAAAAAAATGAGTGACTAAGATGTCTAAACCTTATGCTTTTCAAAAATATTTTAATAAATGATATCAACTTTATATATTTATATATAGAAAGAAATTGTTAAAAGAAAATATTTTAGTATAAATCAATATAAAATGACTCAATACACGTGTTATGTAATGTCTATAACATCAAAAAATGAAATTTAAACAGTAAAAAATTACATCTTTTTTTTCACTCTAAAATAAGTTTGCAACAAAAAAATTTGATCCCTCTCTTTACTCATATTAAATCCATGTTTTAAATAGATCTATACTAGTATCTTTTGAGTTCTATAACTCTCATTAATTAAAAAACTAAAATTAAATAAAATTGTAACTTCAAAGAAATAAGAGAAAATGTAACTGATTAAAATTAATAAAATTAAAATGATTAAAAAAACTAAAATATTCATTAAGGTTTGAAGTAATGAAACCTGAATAAGTGAAGAGAAGATATTATACAAACTTAACTAATCGAATAATTAGGCAACACAGATATGAGTCAACCTGTATTCATGCACGCACCAACGCAGATGCAGACGCTCCTAGATAGAGGACAATATTTTAATGTACCATTTGAGTTATATGGTTTCCCATGTTCTCGTCTGGTTTGGCTTAATTTAATCTGTGCACAGAATGCACTGGAGGAATGATTGTCCACTAAACGAAGAAACACTATTAGATTTATCATCAACATAAATTAAATTAACGCATGATATCAATTTTATATATAGAAAAAAATTGTTTAAGGAAAATATTTTAGTATAAATCAATATAAAATGTTTTAATATATGAAAATGCAATTTAAACAGTAAAAAGTTACATTTTTTTTTCTGCACTTTCAAATAAGTTTGCAACAAAAAAAAAAAATGATCCCTTTCTTACGTAGATCTATGCTGGGATTAGTATTTCTAGCTTTGTTAAATTAGGTTCACCACTTTGAAAAGCAAATGTAAAGCCATTTTGTGTTGAAATATTTATTTAATTGTTTTATTTTATCATCATGCTAAGTGTTTGAGGTGCTCAGTGTTTGAGGAAGGTCTCTAGTTTAGAGGAAATGTTATTTTTTTTATAACTTTTTGGAGTTTTGATTATGACTTTAATGTTATACTGATTAATAAAATGTCATTTTGGTTTATTTTTTTAATTTTCCAAAATATAATTTGTATTTATTAAATTTTGAGGATATTTAGAATAATTTGGATACTTATATAAAATTGGATTTTAGAGAGTTTTAAAACAATTCATCTTGTGGAGTTATCTCCTCGTTTGACATTGTATTGGTGCTAGTTGTCAAAATTAGTATTTTTGTCCATGTAATTCCCTTCTGCATTATTCTTGAAGCTATGCCAGTTCTACCATATTATTTTTCATTTGTTGAATGTAATTCCATAATGCATTGAATGAAATTATGTTTTCACACCACGCTCCCATACTCTAACCTCTGCGTTTCTCCGATCGCATCGGTCTCCCCATACATAACACAGGTATTTTTTGTGGCTCCTCCACAGTTAAACTTGCAATCAGCCTAATGTTGTTGCTGGACCACAATGCCTCATATACACTACTGTTGACATCTCCCTACGAGCTTCAACCCTCTAGTATGTTGGCTCCCCTCTCGTTATTGGTCAATGATCCCTTTGACCTGCATTTGCACCCAACTACAACTCTCCTTTGTGGTTCCTCTCCCACCAAATATGCACAGACTTCTCCTCTACAACCAGGTCTGGCATCCACCCGCAGTCCAACATCAAACAACACTCTTGCTAATAGTGGACTCCTTGTACTATACTCTCTCACAGGGACTGCATTACGCTCCATACCATTGCACGTTTCCACTCCTATGTCAACACTCCTCCCTTCACTCTCCAATCTTCTCCCATTACACTAACTGTTAATATTCCCATACCAATCCGCTCCACCTTGGCCTCTTGGCCCTCCAACTGTAGTCCACATTGTCAATACATTTCTCCTCCATGATGTCCATATAAATCAAACGTTTGCCATACTACAAAACACACCCATTACGCCCTCCCCCATACCCCTATATACCCTCCCCCATATAATGCCTTCCCCAAATAAAACCTACTCCACATAATATCTCCCCCATATACTCCCTCTGTGGTATATGTATATTAGATATTTCTACCATGAGAAGTGGATTTTTTATTTTTACAATATTGACAACAGAATATAATTTTTTTTACATAGTACATATATCTTTTAAGAATGCATTCACCCATATCTATTATGGGAGTTGTTCTCACTGGAAAGGAGAACTATCATGAGTGGTCCCAAAAATCAAAACACATTGTCATTTTTAATGAGTTGTGGAAAGGAGTTTGTGTAGGAGACAAAGATAATGAACTTGCAAAGCCCACCTCAGACAAGGATATCACAATTTAGGAAAATAAGAACAACAAGGCCTATTCCTTTATTGCAAAATCTATAAATTAATAGGTGAATCACTATATTACACCATTCTAAAATGCTTATGATGCCTCGAAGAAGTTGAAAGAATTGTATGACTCACACTACGAACTTGAAGTTGTCCAGTTGATGATTAAACTGTTCAGTCTTGAATTGAAAAATGATTACCCTTTTTCTTTAGCATTAGAAGTAAGATATATTATATACGATATTAAAAACACTGGTGTCAAAATATAAATTATTCTCATAGCTTATGTCAAGGAACTATACCCCACTTACTCACATTATCTTGAGTCATTGCAAGCAAGTGGAAATGTTGAGGAGATTAAATTTGAATCTCTTGAGAAGAAGTTCTATACGAGAGAAAAGGATTTTGGTAAGAAGACAACTACTCAGTATTATCAAGAAGCTATATGTCTTGCACATAGAGAGAACAATCGTGCTCAATATTCTTCTAGAGGAAGAGGTGGGAGAAGAGGAAGAGGAAGACGAAATTTCTGAGGCAGGGGGGCAAGCAATTTCAAGGAGAAAAGTATGATTTTCATTGCATACACTGCAATAGAGATAGACATGATGCATCCACATGTAAGATTCCTTGGGAAAAAATTGAGTAGGAAATAAATGAAGCTAAAGGTAAAACTCATGACAAAGAGAAAGGTAAAGCGCCTGAAGCCGCTCACTATGTTGTGGCACATTGTAATATTGGAGTAATTGAATACTTGTTTAATTCTTTACTTTCTTATCAGAAAAATGATTGGTTGCTTGATTCAGTAGAAACATGCCAGATGAGTTTTAGAAGAGATGTTTTTGAATAATTTACTGAGAATGTTGATGGAGTAGTATACTTTGTAGATAAATCAAAACTCAAGCCTGAGGGCTTGGAAAAATCAGGATCAAACTTCTTGTTCTTCCATACTTTCTTCTACATAAGGTTCTATAGCTACCTGATTTGAGGAGAAACTCAATGTATTTGGTCCACATCCGCTAGCAACGACACTCCATTCATATGTTTGATGACAAGGTTGAGGTCAAAAAAGCATGAGATCACTCACTTGTCATGACATGATGAAGGTATATTTCCATCAAGTCTTTTATGGCATGCTAGATTTGGACACTTGAACTATGAAAACCTTTGATTGCTGAAGAAAAATGGTGTTATTGGTTTGCCTACAATTCCTAGGAAACTTAACTAATGTGATTCTTGTATTCTAGGAAAGCATAACAAACCGTCTTTCCATGATTCACATTCTAGAGCACATAGAAAAATTGATCTCATTCATTCATATTTATGTGGCCCAATGCTTCTTCCTTCTTGAAATGAAAATAAATATATTATCAAATTTATTGATGACTACACCAGAAAGTGTAGGGTTTATTTATTGAAGAAAAAATCTAATTATTTTCAAACATTCAAGAACTTTCATGCATGAATTGAAAATGATGCACAAACTCATATTGGCTCTATTCGCACTGATAAGGGAAAATAATACACTTCAAATGAATTTGAAAACTATCTTCGCTAACATTGGATAAAACACCAAATAACTATGCCTTATAATCCCCAAAAAAATGGAGTAGCTAAAATAATGAACAGGATAATTTTAAATATGGTAAATTCCATGATGTTTTTCAAGAATGTAAAATTGATGTTTTGGGTTGATGCAGTTCTATGTGCTATGTATATAAAGAATATATATCCTTCTAATTCTATTAGAAAAAAGACTCATGAAATGTGGCATCGCCACATTCCTTCAGTAAAGCATCTCAGGGTCTTTGGTTCCACCGGTTATGCCTTGATACCTAAGGAACAAATAAACAAAATTCGTGCAATGAGTCGAAAATGCACCTTCTTGGGGTATTTAAATTCATCCAAAGCATGTCATCTCTACGATGAAGTTAATAAGAATTTTGTAGCATCTAGAGATGTCATCTTTCATGAATCTTCCAAGGCTGACAATGTTATTGAGTGGTAGCTTCCTCGCTTGGATAGATTCAGGCATTCAAAGTAATTTCATTAATTTGATAATCACATTCCACATCTTGAAGTGGGGATTCCTACACTAGATCAACCTATGGAATCTCCTTCTGAAGCACTCTCTCCCATATAAAGCTCTATCTACGGATGGAACTTTGAGTGATGTGATTGAAAAAATTGGGAGACTGAATCTTGATTCAGCATCAAATTAGTGAGATGAGAAACCTGGGCCATCTCAGAAATATCCTCCAAAATGGCTGAGAAAGAAACTTGAAAATGTTTGTCGTGATGAGGTTAGAAGGACGTGAACTAGAAGTTCCACCGGGAAAAATGGAGGTAATGTAGATTTTTTTAATTCAATTGTCAATATGGATGTTTCTTATAATTTTGAACTGAATTTGTTTACATATTTTGAACCAACTTCCTTCAAAGGAGCCGCTTTTCATGATGAATGGAATGAAGTGATGAAGAAGGAATATTATGACTTGATAAAGAATGTCACCTGGAAGATGGTTGATCCTCCATTGGGAACCAAACCAATTGGCTACAAGTGGGTCTATAAGAAAAAAGTATAAAGCTAATGGCTCACTTGACAAGGACAAATCTAGGCTTGTGGCAAAAGTTTTTTCATAGAAATAAGGAGTCGATTATCAGGAGAGTTTTTATCCCATAGAAAAATGGGCTACCATTCTGACACTCTTTTCTTTGGCAACTCATAATAATTGGAAGGTCCATAAAATGGATGTAAAAAGTGCCTTCTTGAATGGAGATATGAAAGAAAATGTTTTTATGTCATAACGAGAAGGATTTCTTGTGAAGGGCCAAGAACACAAAGTATGAAAACTTGTAAAATACTTGTATGGCCTCAAGTAAACACCACAATATTAGCATGATAATTTGACTGAGCATATTTTGAAACTCAACTTCAAACATTATGATCTTGATGATGCAACTTTGTTATTCAAGAAAGTTGGAACAATGATGACAAGGAACAATGAGAGCTATAATGCATCCATAAAGAAGAAATTGAGGAGTGGTTTTGAAATTATTGACTTGGGCTATGTTCACTACTATCTTGTATTGAAGTAAATCAACGTCTGAAGTTTATATTCCTCTCTTAGAAGAAGTACATTAGAGATCTATTGAACATATTTGGCATGGTTGAGTGCAATGCTTTGAATATTCCAATGTAACAAAACATGAAGCTCACATCCATTGAAGGAAAACAATTTGAGGATCCAATAAAGTATAGACAGCTTGTAGGAAGTCTCAACTACCTGACTACTACCACACCAGACATTCAATTTGTTGTTGGAACCCTCTCTAGGTTTATGAAAAATCCTTGTGAGGGACATTGGTTTGCTACTAAAAGAGTTCTAAAGTACTTGAGGGGGAGTCAAGACTTTGGAATCAATTATACAGAAGTGGGTGACTTCAGCTTGATTGGATACTTTGATTTGGACTTTGTTGGAGACAAAGAAACTTGGGTATCTACCTCAGGTTATGTGATGAGTCTTGGAATACGAGATGTCTCCTGGATATCATGCAAATAATTAGTTCCAACATATTCCACAACTAATGCGGAATATGTGGCAATAGATGAAGCAAAAAAGGAAATTGTGTGGCTCCGGAAAATTCTAAAAGATTTGCAGGAGAAATAAGTGCATTCAAATCCACTCATGATTGACAACATTTTTGTAATAAATTTGGCCAAGAACCCAAATTTCCATGATCGAACGAAGCACATCAATACAAAATACCATATGATTTGACATCATGTTGAGGCCAAGACAATCCATCTACACCATTGTTCCACAAATGAGCATATTGTAGACATCATCACCAAAGCGTTTGGAAGAGAAAAGATTGAAATATTCAAAATGGTGCTTGGACTCACCAACATCCCTTTAGATTAAGGGGGGAAATGTTGGCACTTAATCCTTGGGATTGGGTGAAAATATAAAATAATGTAAATAGAAAATAAGGAGAGCTGGAATATGAAGAGACACTGGAAGATGAATCCCAAGAGTCTCTCCCTCCATGTATATATTTGTGCTCACCCTTAATGAAAAAACATAATTCATCTTGTGGAGTTACCTACTGGCCTGACATTTATGTACATATCCATGTATATGTGTTGATATAGACCTTAGTAAGAGTATTTTGGACAAAATGATTCTCAAATGGAAAATGTTTAAGAACACATGGGCTTTTGGACTATAAGAACATGAAACTTAGGGCTAATATATGTCATATTTTAGGTCATTTATAATTAAAACATCCCCATTCTTGGGCTCATTCTCCTTGGAAAAAAGAAACAAAAATTAAAAATTGAGAATATTTTAGAGGGATCAAATTTAGATACTAACTTTGACCTAAACGAAGTGACTCACCAATTGGCCATTGACAATAGGCCAAATGAAGATAAAAAATAACTAAATGTTCCAATATGATTCCACTCCATTTTTTAGGGATAAGTAGAAGAAAGGGATGTATGGAGGTTATGGTTGAAGAAGCCCCTCTAAGTGGCATGAAAATACATCATGAAAATGGTACCTCCATTCCTTTGAAGCATCTTATTCTCGCAACGTTTGATTCATAATTAGCTCATGTTTCTCCTTCATTAAGGTGACAAGATGTTCAAAATAAGGGGAAAGGGGAAAGATGGATCATTATTTCTCTAAAGAAAATGTTACATGTGCATTATTATTCTAAGTTTTCTTTAATAAATGCAATCTACAATACTTATACTTTTTAGAGTCTAATATGCACATGTACTTACTTCACTATGTATTATGATTTGAGTTGATAAATAATTGGTTTTCATTTTGTACTAGATACAAATTGTGATTGTTTTCTAAGCAAAAAGGAATAACTACTAAAAGATAAATAAAAATAGGAAAAAAAAAAATTCTCAATTGATACCACAAAAACTTTGGAGAAATTTCTTAACTCAAAATCTAAAAATAATTCTAAGATTGCTATGAGAGAATGAAACTTATACTTTTAAAAGAGATGTATGTGTCCCTTAATTATTTATTTGTTAATAAGACCCTCCTTATCATATAAAATAATTATAATAATTATAATTAAACATTTTGGAAAAGGAAAACTAAATATAATGAATTATAAGAAGCTAATGGTTGAAAATTTGGATTTTCTATTCTCATTTATCACATTCAAAATACCTTTTTCCCTAGAAAAAGGAAATATTTACTTTTTTGTTTCCTTGGAAAAAGGAAAGACTTCCTAGCTCTTAAATTAAAATATTTATTGTTTCAACATTGGAGGAAAGATATTAGTTTAATGGTACAGATTCTATAAATAATTATTAATGACCTTTAGTATTGCAGCAAACATGTTGTAATTTCAAGCGTCTCAGATTAATTATCAACCTAGGTTCATACAAATTAAAGATTTACTTTTTTTTCTTAGAAAAAGGAAAGACTTTCTAGCTTTTAGATTAAAATCTTTATTATTTCAATATTAGAAGAAAAATATTAATTCATGACACAGATTCTATAAATAATTATTAATGGCCTTTAATATTGCAACAAAAATATTGTAATTTGAAAGGTCTCAACTCTAATTATCAACCTAGGTTCATACAACTTTAAGCCTAGGTTCATACAAATTTAAGAGAAGTCAACACTCTTTGTGGAAAAGGCACTATATTCTTCTTTTTAATTATTATACACGTCATAGGTGATGAACTGAAAGCTAGATTAACATAAATCGAGTTAAGTTGTGAGACTCACTATGCCATAGGAAAAGCAATCCAGATCATTTTAGAAAGATCACGCATGCCACCGTGAGAAAATTAGGCTTCCATATCAAACTTGCGGAAAATAAATTTTTTCCGAAAATATGCTATACACGACAACATTAATATAAACCATGACAGCTAGCTCACGCGGAGAAAGTACGATTGATTCTATGAATTTGGTTGTGTTGGTGATCGTTTTGAAGAAATTAAGAGATGAAATCTGTAATTTAGGCAAATTATTGTTGAAGACTTATCGACTCTGCAAGATATTAATCACTCTTATTAAATGGCCGGATCGTGGATATCCAACAGTCAACTTCAGCGTAAAACAAGTAGCAGAGCGGTCGACTTCCAATATTTGCTAATAGTTGGGCATATAGTACTCGATAGTGGGAAATGGACAAACACCGGATATTCATAACTATTTTGCTTCTGGCATTGTCATCCATTTCGGCGCTTCATGTAGAGCTTGTAGCTACATTTTTGTCCGAAGGTTATTACGAGAAGTCATGCCCCTTTGTAATTCCCATTGTAAGTTTGGAAATGCATTTAGCAACGTCTAACGAAGCTTGTATGGCAGCTTTCATACTTCACCTCCATTCTCATGATTGCTTTGAGCAGGTATTTTATTTTGATATGCAAACATTTTTATTGTTTTTGTATTAAAATTGGGTGATCTTGATTTTTCATCACAGCTCTCCAAATTTTGTGATCTACACTTAGTCTGATTAAAAATTTTACGAAATATTCTAGAATGTGCTAGTTAGGCGTGACGTCAAACAATTAACCTTTTTCTCATTTCTAATCTCTCTTGGAATGTCAGATTCCAAGATATTCTTTCACATAAGAATTCTTCACTCCACCTATCCAGTTCACTCCATCTATCCACCCATGGTGAGACCATCCAAAATTTAGGGTGTACACCCTACCATCATCTTGTGACCGTCTAACTTTTTGTGATGTATACTTTCGCAACTCATTCTAGAACTTTTTGGGGTGTACACTTCCCCCATTGTTGGAAATACTGAGAGCGGGGTGAATCAGTATTTCTTTTCAATTGTTATTTCTACCAGTTATATCACTTATATTTAGAACACAAAATGAACGATAAGAATAAATTCTTTTATTAATTTCTTCTTTACAATAAATCAAGTACAATATATGTAGGGCTCCAACCCTAGATGAAGACACCAATATTCAATCTCCTAGGCTCCAACCTGTATTTGCCAAGTACCGACTTGGACTTCCAAGGCTCCAACCTTGTCAATTCTAAGGCACCAAAATCAAGGGCTCTAACCCGTATTTTCCAAGCACCGACTTGGACTTCCAATGCTCCAACCTTGTTAATTTCTCAGGCACCAACCTCAAGGGCTCCTACCCTATATTTGGTACAAGCTCCAACCTGGTCTCTTGAGGACTCCTATCCTCTAAGGCTCCAACCCTATCTTCCAAGGCACCAACCTTGACTCTATGAGGCTCCAATCTCCTGCTTCATTTCATCCAGATATATTTGGTTATACTTCATGGCACCCAAAGTCTTCTTCAATGAACCCTGACAATCTTCACTATCCCCTCACTTAGTCTCCGCGTCACTTCATCAATGTCAACCTTGTTCTTCACATGAAGGTGTCTCCACTATTCTTCATGATACCCAATCAAAATCTCCAAGGTCACCTCATGATGACATCAGGGTCTCTAATAGGCTTCTAAATGACTCTCCAATGTATTCTCAATATCAGCTCCAACTGCTCTTCAAGATCTACAAGATTCCAAGATGAGCTTCTATTATTCTTCCCATTCCCTTCAATGGATTTTTAATGTCATCTCCAAGGTACTCACCAAGACTACTTCAAAATCTACCTGAAGTTTGCTTCACACAAGCTCTGAGATCTGATCTGGAAAACCTTCAAGATTTTCTCAGACTATCATCAAAGCCTTCTTCAAATTGTCATTACAAGAAGCACTAGAAAAGTCTTCAAAAACAACGCTCCAAATAGTTTCTCAAATTTAGCTCAAAAACCAAAAACTAGACTCTGCTATGGCTTCAAGATGGCTCACAAAAATGATGATCACTACTAAAATATTATGCCCAAAACCACTGATATAATTTTTTCCTCTAAATAGTTCCAAAGAAGAGAGCTCCACAAACCACTGCCTAAGGTATTAGGACTAAAATCCGAGTTCCATGAATCTAAGCTAACAAATCTGCAGTATAACTCAGCATCTCCAAATAGTGATCCGAGCTCTAAATTAGCTTCTATAGGTGGTTGTCTAAGTTGTTACAGTTCCAAGAGGAGGTCTTTCATAGGTTGTTGTTCCTAGCTTGCAAATCTGAGGTGGTTGTCACAGTTGCTAGAGCCTCTCCACAAGTCTGCCTCTCACAAGACTTTGTCGCAAGTTTTGTTTCAATGAAGATTGACCTAAATCTGAGCTTGAGGCAAATAAAGCAGATCTGACTTATGTATATTTAGCTTTGAGTGACAGCCCAACACAAAAATTAGCCCAAACATTAAACTTTTATGTCCTCTCTACCTCCTGTAATTTTTGTGCCTCCTAACTATGTTATTCACCGAAATTTTTTGATCAAATGAAGTGTTTTGGACGTCTATATATAGTGGTTTTGGAGTTATATGAATATACAGGTTGGTTGGGTGAAGGAGTATGAGCATACACAAGTCAGCTCAAGTCGGCTAGGAAAACATATATATATATATATATTTCAAATTAAAAATTCAATTTCTCACAAACTATTGGGAGTTTGAGGGCAAGTAAGGGCTCGTTAAAAAGAGGAAAAAACCCTCTTTAAGATGGTGTAGGATTCGTTTGAAAAGGATGCCTCCAAGCTGTCCAAAATTACTTTTCTTTGTGACTGCTTCTGAAATATTTAGTGCAAAAGATGATTAGGACAGTATGGCTTCTTTTTTTGGGTTCTATATTGTTTGTCTTCTCCATTGTTTGACTTCTTCATCATCATAGGAACATGTTGGACATCGACGTCATCATGGTAATGTCCAGCAATGAGTCCATCAGTCATGCAATCACATAATCGTGCAGTGATATGTTATAGTGCAACATTCTTTGGAGAACTCCAAAATAGTCTTCCAACCCTCAAATGATCTCCAACCATGATCATCATATGTCGTCATCAAGTATCAAAGTGTATGACATCATCACATAACGTCAAGGGTTAAGTTATAGATCATCAACTGCATGCAACATTAGATCAAGGACTTCTTAGGGCTTCTTTCATTAGTGGCATGACATCTTCATTGATGGCATGACATCATCATGTTGAATCAGACATCTCATGAATATTGACATCTTGGTTAATGCCATATTGACATCAATGACAACCTTGAATAACACCCATCTCATTGTAGGATTTGACCATCAAAAGAGAAAGGTCAATTCTTTAACTCTTTTCCTGACAATCAAATTTAGGTCAGATTTAGAGATATTACTAGAATCTGCAATCAACTCCATTAAAACATAAATAAAGAGAGTGTCCATTGAAACATTTGACAAATACAAAATTTTGATTACAAAATTTTTATTAGCTTATTCTTGCTCTAAAATTTAGCCATTTCTATAATATTTTTAGCCAATGCTGTAATATTTGGAATTAATGCAGGGATGCGATGCATCTGTGCTGCTTGATGACATGCCAACCTTTATAGGGGAGAAAACAGTGAGCCAAAATGAAAATTCGCTGAGAGGACATGAAGTTATAGATGCCATCAAGGAAAAACTAGAGGTTGTGTGCCCCGGTATTGTGTCTTGCGCTGATATACTTACCCTCGCTATGAGAGATGCAGTAGTGCTGGTATGTTATACATTTATTTGTTTTCTAGTTAGCTTAATTGGATTTTATATTTCGAGGATAGTTTTTAATGAGATTAATATAAGTTAAATTAAATATTTGATTTTATTCTTTACAATTCAATTACACATTTTGAAAATATTGTGATTAACATTATTAACTCAATTTTTTTATTTAGTTTTTAAATCAATTGCATATTTTGAAAATATTTCTGAGATGTGATCATTATTATTCGAATTAATTATTTAACATAAATTTTAACATATAAGAAATTAGAGATTGAAGATTTTCCACAGTTATTCATATTGTAGTTGATTTGTGGATAAAAATGTGTATACGATTTTTTATCTTGTCTAACTTTTCTGCGGACACTCTGCCCATCATCAAAACTAAAATAAAAAATGATGTTAAAGAATGAGTCCAAAAACATCAAATAAAATTAAAATCTTATACACAATTTCATCATCAAAATGTAAGAAATTATCTTAATCAAATTTTATTCATATAAATTTCATAAATCCATTTTTTAAGTCTCTTCTTTGCTACTTTCCAGGTCAGAGGCCCATACTGGGACGTCTCCTTAGGGAGAAAGGACTGAACAAGAACTAGTTTAAGTGAGGCAAACAACAACATTCACACTCCCAATTCAAACATCCAGACTCTCATCGCAAAGTTTTTATTACAAGGCCTCACAGTCACAGATATGGTGACGCTCGCTGGTCAGTGAATACCAACTCTCGAGCATTTTTGGATATTGATTTTTGTGGGAATTTTTTATGTTTTTTTTATATTCTAAGAATATCTTAATGGTTAAGAGAGGGTTCAATTTTCTGCTTGGTCATTTTCTTGACTCTTGGACTTTAGAATCTAAAATCTTTATAAATTTAATGGATTTGATTTTTGTGAAGGTAATTTTTTTGTAAAAGTTTTAGGGTTTCCTCTCGGCAGGTGGACACACAATTGGGCAAGCTCGATGCACAAATTTTAGGCAAAGGCTTTATACTGGGCAGAATGAAGGCAATGAACTTTATGCATCTGGACTGAGATAATTTTTTTCTCCAGCTGGTGGCGATGACAACATATCGACCTTGGAACATGCAACTCCAACGGTGTTTGAAAATTCATATTACACCAACTTAGTGAATGGGGAAGGGCTCCTCAACTCTAACCAAGTCATGTATTGAGGTGGCCTTGGGAGCGTACTAACGGCCCATATTGTCAAAAGTTATGCTGCTGACGGTCTGGAATTTGCGAAGCAGTTCTTAGATTCAACGGTCTGGAATTTGCGAAGCAGTTCTCGGATTCAATCGCGAAGATGGGAAATATAGTTAAGCCTGAAAATTTTCTGACTGGTGAAGTAAGGAAGAGTTTCCGCGTAATCAATGAATAACAACTTGACAATTCGCATTTTCATAAAATTTGAATAATGGGGTGAAATAACATAGTTGATTTTTGATAGAAATATCGCTTCTTCATAGCAGAAAGTATGATTCTACTTCTGTTTTTTCTCCAATTCTATGCACAAATATTGTAGTGATTTTATATCAAGTTCTTCCATGCAAATTACATTTATTATTAAGTTACATTGATGCAATTGATCAAAAGTGTTGCTATACACTATTTTTTATTGCAAGTTACATTGATGCAATTGTTCAGAAGTGTTGTATGTGTTATTTTCATTACAAGGGGTGATGGTAATGTAAGCAATGTATTATATGTTAGGAGGTTTGTTATTCAAAGTAACTTGTGGCTGTGGAAAGAAAATATTAAGAAAATAAAACCGTTTCTCAAGAATTCAAGACAATTTCTCTTAAAAAAAATAAAAGAAAAAATTATATATGTCATTTTCATAAAATCATGTTAAATTTGTTTAAAGTGGTTCTATATATTATTTTCATTGCAAAGGGAGATGGTCTTGTTAGTAAAATATTGTGTGATAGGAAATTTGTTATTCAAATTTTGCGAGTGTGGAAAAAGAATTTTTAGAAAATGATTTATTTAATATATATATATATATATATATATATATATATATATATATATATATAATTCTCATAAAATCATGCGAAATTTAAAACAGATCCAACATTAAATAATTTAAATGAGATTAAATCTCAATTGAATGAATTGAGAGTAGATGTCAACGGAATGAATCAAAAATGTCATGCTCATATAATCATGCCAATATTAAAGAAACCTTTTTTTCCAGTAAGAAAAATACTCTAGTTTATATTAAGTACCAGAAACATATCGATAAAAAGCTTTGTCATTCACAATTTCATATTGTTTAGCCCGAAGAGGAATCGACCATCTACCATGCTATCAACTAAAAAATGAGGTTATCTATGAACAACAAACATAACAGATTATGTTCTGTTTACAAAATAAAATATATGAAAATTGTCAATAGTACCAATAAAAATAGTTATACCGAGAGCATCCAAAAATTACATATGGCAGAAACAAAGAAATGTTTCCAAACTTCTCAGATGATAGGGACCTTTCCATCTGCCTCAAGACCATCATTGTTGTGTACTTGATAATACACCTTCCCAATGTTAACAGTCAAACCTTGTTTCTAAATTCCGTCTGCTATAACATTCTTTTCCCTATAGACGTTATGGAAGGAGATTGTAGTAGAAACACTTCTTAACCTGTCAATTCTATGAAGCCAGTGTGAAAGTATTCCTGGGTTTATATTAGCTTTGTGATTCATATGATCAATCAGAACCTTTGAGTCCCCCACAATCCAGATCTTGTCCAGACAAAGATGTGAAGCCCACCACATAAGACCCCACAAAGACAAAACTTCTGCCTTCATATTGGTTCCATTTCCCCCATTCCAAAAAAACTTATAATGACAGCCCGGAGATAAAAGGATCCATGTTCAACATCCACAGTTTGATCGCTGAGTAGCCCCATCAAAATAACCAATAGGAAAATGAGATTCATAAGGGTGTAATCTTTTGGAAAGATCTTTAGTAGGCGTCCCCACATTCTTCATATTGTTCCAATCCCCGTAAATTTTATGAACAACATCTTTCGGGGAGTTGTGGCATCCCTCAAAATTTTTCTTGTTCCGACAGCACCAAATATGCCAATGGAAAAGAATTGGGAGTGACCACCAGTTCTTACCTCTTTTCAGCCACCAGCGCAAGCACTCCTCCATGCTTCTATATGATGGATACTGAACATGTAAACGATCACACAATAATTTAAGGGATTCACAAGCAAAAGGGCAAGAATAAAATAGATGGGAGTTATCTTCCTCTTGAGAACCACAAAGAAAACACAAGCCTAGACCCTACCACCCTCTTCTTTGTAGATTCCTCCAAGTAAGGTTTTTGTCATGCCTCACAAGCCAAAGAAATATGATCATTTTTACAGGCACATCTGTCTTCCAGAAAACTCCAAACCAACAATCATGTTCTAGCTCTAGCTTCCGATTGATCAAGATATATGTCTTTAACTCTCAGTCCCTCATCAGAATAAGAACCCTCCCACCGAAGTCTATCCCCAGCATAGAGACTGAAAATTCCTTAACTCCTTAAAAGGTTAATATATGTGTCCCAAGTGACCCCCCATCTACAATCCAAACCCATCTCAGCACTGTTTTTCCAGATCGAAATATCACCCTCCCAATCACGAATAATCTATTGTAAACAAAAGACCCCTTTTTGATTTAGAGAATTAATGATGTCGTTCGGAATCGAGATGTGACCTCTGAATCCCATAATGTTTCTGCTCCCCACCAGGATCTTTGAACCACTTCTGAACTGCCATATCAGATTTTTTTTTAACATAGGCCATAGTTTTTCAAATCCCTTCCATATAGCCAATCTAGCACTCCCAGCTTTCCAGCCCAATACATATATGTCTTCCAGTGAAGCCCCCTCCAGATACTTGTGGTGTATAATATCTTGGCGAAAATCGCCGGGATGAAGGCCTCTCCAAATAATTTTTATCAATAGTGATTGTCCAAAAATCCCCAAGTCCAAAAGACCCTAGCCCCCCTTTTCTTTTGGGCATGTAAGAAGCTCCCATCTAGCTAGATGTATAGCTTTTTTCCTGTCCCACCCTTCCCAAATAAAGTTTGCGATAATTCTGCGAATCTCGGCAACAATCTTGTTTGGAATGATGTACAGGTGGCCCCAGTAAACAATAATCTGTTGGAGGATAGTCTGAGTCAATATCAGTCTACCACCCTTATATAACCATTTTGCGGACCAACAGTTTAGTTTCTTATGATATTCTTGAAGTAACCACCTCCAGTCCTCCGAGGTATAACTCAGAGCTTTCATCCGGAACCTAAGATAGGTGGTACCATCTAATAGAGAAGCATAAGAGAAACCAAACAACATAGACAGATCATCATGAATCATGACATTCCCACCGGAAAAATATATACATGATTTATCATCACTAATCACCATACTCGTGGCATCACAAAAAAGAGAAAAAATATATTTTAGTACCACCCAACTATTATAAACAAGCATACCAAATATTAGGATGCCGTCAACAATAGACTATGGGTAGGTTTTAGCTGAGGATTGATCTCAATCCCCTGGATCCTATTCTGTGCTGCTGCTTTCCTAATCCCAAGACTTAGAGCATCCATGACAAGGATAAAGAGCAATGGGGATAATGCACACCCTTGCCTTAATCCTCTTCCCGACTGAAAAAAATTTGTAGCTGAACCGTTAATGATGATTTCCATAGAAGTTTTTTTGACGCAACCCATGATCCATGCAACAACATTAGTGTCCAGCCCAATCTTGTGGAGCACAAGTCTTAAAAATATCCAATCAACCCTGTCATACACTTTATTCAGATCGATCTTCATCACAGCCGCATTTTAATTTTTTGACCCGATGGTATGGATAATTTCTTGTGTCATCCCAATAGCATCGTGAATATTTATATTATTCAGAAACCCTGATTGCTCAGGCGAAATATATTTGGATAAAGTGCCCTTCATTCTCTGAACAATAACTTTGGAAATAATTTTATAGAGAGTGTTACAAAAAGAAATCAACCGATAATCATCAAAGGATAGCTTACCAGAATTTTTGGGAATGAGGGCAATGAACGTGGAGTTAATAGCTCCATTGACCCTCCCAGAGACACGGGCCTCCTCAACCATATCTGTTAAGCCCTATAAAAATTCATCAATAAAGTGAAGAAAAAAGTCTGGGGTCTAGCCATCTAGCCCCGGACTCTTATCAATGGAAAATGAGTTCAGGACTCCTTTCACCTCCTTGGGTGAAATCTTATCAAATAAAATCTTGTTATCATCGACATTGAACATCACCAGGTATTCTGCAATCAACTCTAGATGTGCCAGAGTAACTTCCATATCCATTTGAGAATAAAGAGTGCAAAAATATTCGACTACCACTGCCTTAATCTCTGAATTTTTGCACAAAGCTTTCCACCAGCCTCAATTTCCCAAATTGAGTTTTCCCTCCTCGTGGCCGAAGCATACTTGTGAAAACATTTAGTGTTTTTTTCACTAGCTTTAAGCCAGAAGGTTCTTCTCTTTAACCGCCATTCAACCTCCTCTTTTAACAGATAAACCCGATATTTGGCTTCCAAATTTCTTAGCTCCTAACAGAAAATTATACTCTGAATACCATTTGCAACCTCCGTGTATATTCTTGACCTTTCCATGATGATGTGACGAATCCTCAACTTGTGTTCCCTTTTTTTCCTCTGCTCCCACCCTCGAACCTCCTTCTTTAGACCCTTCAGAATATTGGTTAGGTGAACCATTGCAGAGGAACCCAATCTTCTCTTATGTTGTAACAAAAAGCTTTTAATCATATCATTGAAGTCATCGTCCTCGATCCACAGCCTGTGAAACTTGAATGGGTACCCATATTGTTTCTCCTCAAAGTCCCAGTCCATAATAATCGGCCTATGATCAGATATTGTGAGGTCATCAACATCGGCTTCTAGGTGCTTTATAGCGGATCTTAAGCCCATACTTACCATAAACCGATCAATACATTTTCAAATGAACTCCTTACCTTTCCACCCATTTATCCAAGTAGGGCTTTTAGAACCCAGAGGGATGTCAATGAGGTCAGAATTATGCAAGATCTCCCTAATATCCAAATCCCGTGGATCCATCCAGCCCTTACCGCCCCAGATTTCATTTTGATTAAAAGAAAAATTAAAATCACCAGCCAAAAAGATGTTTCTCATCATAAAAAAACCACAGGCATCCAAATGCGTCCAAAAATTCAGCTTGTTAGAGTAAGGGGCATATAAGTTAAGGATATGAATCCTCGAACTAAAACCCGACAGAATCCAGTGAGCACAATACCACCCGGGAATCCGAAAACTGAGAGAGTGAACCATCGGGGGTCCCAAAGAACTGCACAACCCCCAAAAATCCCATTTGCATCAATCGACACTAATAACCAATCTGGAAATAGGGGACGAATAAAGGCATTTGATCGATCAACATCAGTCATTGTTTCTTGAAGAAGAAGAATAGAAGGCTTATTAAAGTGAAGAAAATTTTTTAAAGACAAAAATTTGGTGTGACAGTCCAAACCCCAGATATTCAAAGAGACCATCTTCATTAAGGGGGACCATCAATGGGTGAAAGCACTCTAAGGACCTGCCCAATAGCCTGTGCCACAGGGAATTCTCAATAATTTTCAATAGATGGGTCATCACAAAGGCCCGACTCAATCAACAATTTAGTTTTCCTTTTCTAATTCCCTTTTCCCCTTCGGATGGTGAAATTTTGAAGGGAAGTTGGACTGACGATGATACGAGGTGGTGATAAGCCCAAAACAATTGAGATCGGAACTAAACCTACCTCCGAATTAGCCAACAAAAATTCTATGTCGCTGCCGGCAGAATTTCTGGGGTTAAAACATCTACTATTGGGGTCACAGTCACCCCCTCTTTAAAATGACATCGATCATCACAGAGCCCCGGGGCAAACAAAAATGGAGGACTTTGGCCATTATTCCCTGCCATCCCAGGAATAAGTATTTTCGGTCGTTCCATTGCAGGAAAATACCCTTCTAATATTCCCAGAACTGTCGGGCTCGTCTCAGAGGATACATCGTGAGAAACCTGACCACCCCCTTCCGGGACTGATAACGTCATGGACGAGCACTGACACAAATGATTAGGGTCCTCGCTAAAAGACAAACTAAGCACAAATAATATAGGTTGTGTGCCAAGACCCGGGTGAGACAAAGAACTTGAAATGGGGACTACTTTCTCCTTGCACCAAGGGTCATCAAGGATATGGCATAGAGCCCTAGAAATTTCCAAACCCGAACCAATGGACTCCCTGACAGGTGCTTTTAGAGTTTGAGCATCAGAAAATAAAACCTGACATTTTTTCGATTGAAAACCATCCTTGTCAAAATCAGAAGGAATAGGAATATGTGTCTTACCTGGAATATGAACGGCGCCTAACACTGTAGTGTCCACCACCTGTTGCTTCATCCTTAGATTTCTTTTCACCATCGGCCATCGACCCACAGACTTCCAGGATGAACATTTCCGCATGAGATGACTCGTCTCATGGCATAGGTAGCGTCTATAAGGAAGGTTCCAATAGTCTAAATTCTGACAATGAATCGATCCATCCCACTGTAATTTGATATCCAATGGCAAACCACTAGCGAACCGAATTTCCACCAAGACCCAAGTCATACGTTTGTCATACGCCTCATGATATTGTGGGTCAGCAAAATGACATGACCCTATGCAATCTCCAATGGCCTTAAGGGCCTTAAAATTCCAAAATAGAAGCGGCAAACCATGAAGTCTTACCCAAACAAGATGATTCACAGGGGCATTTGTTTTCAGGTGGAAACTGGCATCCCACTTGTGGAGAGCCAAGAAACACCTACCGAGTACTCACGTTCTGCTGAGGACCACTGCAACATCTTCATCCTTTTGCAGTAAGAAACTAAACCACCCTGCCTCTAACCTACTCACTTTAGGACAGTGACCCAGTAAATCCTCCCATCGCTTGGCAAGCCAATCCATCATATTAGTTTGGCAATATTTATCAAACTGCCATCTCCCCACCACTGCCCTTTTGGATAATAACACCACCCTATCCCATAGAATGTCCGTCCCATAACTAAGGAGACGGCATTCCCCTGACGGCTTAAACGATTTTGCCACCCCTTTCTTCTGTGGAAGAGAAAACTCTGGTGTTGTTTATGAGGATTTTCCCCTCGACCCTTCCTCCGGAATTAACAGAGTATCAACAGAACCTGAGTCTCCACCAAGGTCAAGAATCGACACTCCACACACCTCACAACTGTCCTCGGCCACCTGGACAGCATGCAAGAAATCCACGTCATGGAAAACCTCGTCATGATCCTGCATCAAGGTGGAAAAATCCATTTAGGATTGACGTATAGGGATGACGTCCACCCAACAGAAACACCACCACCTCAACAACCAGAGCACGTTTTCAATTCCACGAAGGATAAATGTCCAGAAAGAAGAGCACTAAAAGACACCAGCTAGCATAGGAAGGCAGCCCGATAATCGATCCGGGCCGTAACACAAATGCCAAAATTCAAAAGAACCACAGTGAAAAACCCGCCTAATAAATCATCCAACTGTCCAAGCAGTAGTATGAGCTAACCAACTCCTCGGCATTTAATCCAAAAGCCTCCATTAAACCATATCCCCATGTGTCAAGTCCCCTTACAGTTGATTACCCCCAGGAGAGAAAAAGGAATACACCCCTCCTAAGACCATCACCCCAATCTCAAAGCACCACACTAGATGACTAATGGGAAGATAGGATGTCCATCTGGATGCCAGCAGACTATGACCAATGATCTCGTGATCCAAGATTAAAGGCCCATCTTGTCTCAAACCAGTGAAGGTATAAAGGATAAGATCCTAGATCAATCAGGAGTAACTCCCACCTTGTCACAAAGGGTTGGTCCAATTAAAGCGACGTTGACCACCACCAACCCATCACTACACTTCTGTCCTATCTGAGGATAGGAGCCACCCCCGTACACCCAACAAAAACCTGGCTTAAAAAACTTGGAAGCACAGATATGGACTCCAGAAGAGTAACAGTAAGATAACAGTCTTCTTCCTAAAAAACCAAAATTAGGAACGAATAAACCCACCACTCCATTATAGGAGGTACAATCGGCCGCCAAAAATCCCCGGATCGCTGTCGATGTCAGAGCGTAGGAAAAGAAATTTAAAACTAAGAAACCAACGATGTTTCCCGCCGTCTACCACCAATGATCAGTACCGGAAAAGCCAAAACCAGCAACCAATCTTCCTGAATGATGATTGCAAAACCCAGCAAAAACTAAGAAAAATATAATAACGTCTGTCACCACAAGATATGAAAACAGATGAGTAACAAGATCCTATACACCTTCATGCCGTGATTATGGTGAACAAACAACAAGTGAAACACCTATAGACATTCCACCACCTTTTACAGAAGAAAACTTTGATGCTCTCACAGGGCCTATGTATACTAAAACGGTTATTCCAAGTGAAAAACTTGGAAAGGTCCTATAGCTCCTCCCTCCCCTTGACCTCTATGTTATTCAGTCTGGAAAAAAAACTCAAAAGAAAATCTTTTAACTTATTATCCATGTTCTATACACGTTAACCAGAGAGAAACCACAACGGGAACCCAAGACTATACATATTTTATGTATGTAATAGACATATTGGAAAATAGGCCGTGAAAGTATCCATTGGAGAACCTGGACTTCTATGCATCATCTTCCTCCTGCCCTTCACTCCAAATATCAACAGCCATCTGTAATTGGGAAGGGAGAAATGGAGCTCCTGTGCATCGCTTCTGTGCTGGCCGGTGGTTGCGGGTCAGCAGTCTTCCACCATCAGAAAACGCTCAGTACTATTCAGAAACTATGAGCAAGTCCGAAGCCCTCATATTTCTTAGACCGAGATAAACACTCGTGTATATAATACTACCCTATGAATTCAGAAATTCAACCCAGTCTGCAGGAAAGAGGCGGGCCGAGGTCTATTTATAGACTTCTGTAACCCTGGGGCTCCTCAGAAACGAAGTTCAATATTAAACAAACCTGTCGTATAATTTAATTGAGATTGCACCTCAATAAATAAAAGAATGGTAGACTCGCAAACATTCACGCCAATATTAAACTAATGCATGCTTTCCATTACGCCTCGTCAGTCCAGACACCACCCGCAGCAACTTGAGTATACGTTGGGTTTTCAGTCAAAAGGGCGTTTGACTTGAAATTTGACAATGTCTTTTAACTTATTAAAAATAAAAACATATATATTAAACAATATTTAAAATGAAAACAAAATGTACAAATGGAAAAATATATAAAATATAAAAGAAAAAGAAAATGAGGAAGTGAAAAAAATATATGAAAATATTAGAAAACAAATATTTTTGACTTTATTAAATATTTATATTTGAAATATAATAAATAAAATGGTCATTAGGTTGATAGTTAATATTATTATGTTTAATTAGTGAATATAATATTTTTATACAAATATATTATTAAAAATGCTAAATGAAGTAATGGTAAGGAATTGGATGGAATTAAGTGAAAAAAAATTGTGGTTAAATCTTGATTTGTGTTGTTTTAATTTGCTTTTTGACTACATATTTGAATTCAACATTTTCAAAAATCCACGAGGCATTTGGATTGTGAAGAGCTCACTTGTCAAACTTGTGATTCAATGAATGCCTGCAAGATTCTCGACAAATTAGATGAGAAAATAAAACTAATTTAATTATCAATAATTATTAGATGGATGGTAAGAATCTACTTTGTGCCCAATATTCTAGAATATTCATAGTAGCTTATACAAATCAAAGGTTGAGTTTTATCTCCAATGTAGTCATGCCTATTTTCCTCTTTGTATTAAATTTGATTAGACTAGAACAAGTGTCATATGAAATTATGGAGTAATGTTTTTTTTGGAATGTAGTAACGATAAATCATGTTATTGGCCCATAGTATGGTAACAAATCTTATTTACTGATTAAGAATCAAGATAAAAAAATGGAGGAAAATCGTATTGCTAATGATTTTTGTTTTTTAAAAATATATAAATGTTTAACTTCTATATTGATTATTCTTATAATTAATAATAATCGTACTAATTTAAAATAAAGTTATAATTTAATTAGTTTTTATGATTTTTTATTATTATTTTTAGCAATATAAGATGTATTATATATTAAGTGTTTTGATGCTTATTATGAATTGACGTCTATTTATATTTATCAATTATTTAATTTATATGTTTAAACTAATTTGTAATAGTACAAATTCTCAAATTCTAATTGTATCATTTTTTGATAAAAATATTATTTTTTAATGATTAATTATCATTATTTTTTATTAAAAAATTATATAAAAAATATAAAAAATTATATGAAAATTTACATTTCTTATATAACCTCACCATCTAGACCATGAAAATAGCAATGATATTTTAAATAAAAACTTTATAACCTATTAATATAAATGATGTCTTAAATAAAAACATGTTAATATAAATATAATTTAATTTCTATTGCAGGAAATAAAAGTACCAAAGGTTACACATCGATATTCATTTTAGGAAAATGATTGAGTTATTCATAGATTTAATGAATATTAGTTCAGTATATTAGTATTGCTAGCATTGTTAAAGTAGGTTCACGAGTTTGAAAAACTAATGTGAGGTCATTTATGTTCAAATAATGTTTTAATTGTTTTATTTTATCACTATGCTAAGTGTTTGAGGAACGTTTCTAATTCAGAGGAAATCTAAATTTTTTATATTTTTTGGATTTTAGATTTAGATTTTAATGTTATACCATTACTAAAATGTTGTTTGGGTTTCATTTTTAAATTTTCCATAACATGTTTTGTATTTATTAAATTTTTAAGGTATTGAGAATAATTTGGACACTTATATAAAATTGGATTTTTAGAAAGTTTTAATATGTTTATGTATATATTAATGTATGCGTGTTGAGATAGATCTTAGTGAGAGTATTTGGGACAAAATGATTCTCAAATGAATTTTTTTTAAGAACACATAGGTTTTTGGACTATAAGAACATGAAAATTAGGTCTAGAATATGTCATTTTATAGTTGTTAGTATGAATCCTTCGTCGAAGTGTACGAAAAAGGACCATTTTAGCTATGCATAACTAATAGCCCTAACAACAATAGTGGCTGCCAAATATCTTCAGATCTGCGGTTAGTAATAAAAATGCTGCAACAACCAAATCTATAAATGGAAAGACATTAAGCAGTAAAGTAAAGGGTTTGCTCCATGCATCCAACAGACAAGACAAGAACACAATTTTTTGAAAGAATTTTTATATTACGGGGCACCTGGGAGGAAAACAAGAAGGTGTATCCAGCTCTCCTCAATGGGATGGGTTCTTTGTAGTCCTCAGCACTTCAGATCTAAGCTTCCTCTCTCTAGTTGATGTAGAAAACCCAATGCAAAAAGTAGAGCTCAAAGGGAGAAAAATGGCAGAAAATGGTGACCAAGTGTATAGATCCTGAGTGATCTAATAGGCAACAAAAGATGAAGAATGATGGGGAAAACCCTCCTATTTATAACAAAATATTGGGTCATTCTAGATCTTGGTGCATGATTAAAATAATGTTAACCAAATCTAGATCCACCTTTTATGGAATATTTTATTATATTTGTTGGAGGGAAAGGGTCTTTGACTTGGGTCAAATCCCTTGATTAGTCACAAATAAATAAATAAATGATTTATTTATCTTTTTAAGGAAGTGGTTGGAAGATAATCAAATAAATATTGATTTATTTAATTATTTGTGGGTGATTTGGTCATATTTAACAAGGAATATTATCTAAATAAGATTTAAATAATTATTCCTAGAAAATAATAAGATAAATAAAGGTTTGTCTAATTAATTTCTTTGTTTTTGGGTTAAACATGACTGGGAATAATAATTAAATTATGGTTTAATTAATTATTCCATGAGGAAAATCAAACAAATATGGGTTTGTTTAATATTTCCTTTTGGGGTTTCCTATTTTAACATAGTGAAAGTGGTTTTACTTAGGGTAAAATTGGTCTTACATGGTGTACTTGGGTCCATCTAATGATAATAAGTTAGATGACCAAAAAATGGTGTAACAATAGTCATATTCTTGGGCTCATCCTCCTTGGAAAAAAGAAACAAAAATTTAAAAAGTGAGAATTGTTTATAGGAATCAAATTTAGATACTAACCTTGACCTAAATGAATTGAATGACCAGTGGTCGTTGACAATAGGCCAAATAAAGATAAAAAATAACTAATTATTCCAATATGATTCCACTCCATTTTTTAGGGATAAGTAGAAGAAATGGATACAGGGAGGTTATGGTATAAGAAGTCCTTCTAAGTGGCATGAAAATGCATCATAAAAATGATACCTTGATTCTTTAGAAGCATCCTATTCTCCCAACTTTTCATTGATAACTAGCTCATTTGCCTCCATTATTAGGGTCACAGGAAGTTCAAAAAAAGAATAGGAAAGGTTAAAAATGGATGATTATTTCTCTAAGGGAAATGTTACATGTGCATTATTAATCTATGTTTTCTTTAGTAAGTGCAATCTACACTACTTTTACTTCTTAAAGTCTATGATGCATATGTACAAACCTCACTATGTATTATGATTTGAGTTGATAAATAATTGATCTTTATTCTATATTAGATATAAATTGTGATTTCTTTCTAAGAAAAAAGGAATAAGTACTAAGAGATAAACAAAAATAAGAAAAAGCACTTTCTAAATTGAAATCACAAAAGCTTTGGAGAAATACCTTAATTCAAAATCTAAAAATAATTATAAGATTCCTATGAGAGAATGAAACTTATACTTTGGAAGAGATGTATGAGTTGCTTAATTATTTATTTGTTAATCAAACACTTCATATCATGTAAAATATTTTATAGTTAAACATTTTGGAAAAAGGAAAACTAAATATATTGAATGATACAAAGTTAATGATTGAAATTTTGGATTCTCTATTCTCATTATTCACATTCACAATACTTTTTTCCTAGAAAAAGGAAATATTTCCTAAGTGTTAAATTAAAATACTTATTATTCCAAATTTTAAAACTAGCGGCCCAAAAAATTCCTTCAAATTCTATAACTATTTATGAGAAGCACTCTTCTCAAAAATTGTGTGGATTAATATTGGAGAAAAAAATTAGTTCATGGCATGTAAGTTATGGTAGTAAAGCTAAGGGGTACCTAGTTTCCAAAGTTATTGCTTCGCTTTAAACTTCATAATTACTTTCAATTTATCTAAATAATAAGGGAGTCTTATTTATTATTTGTTTCACATCATGAAATTTTTTGACACGGATCCTATAAATGATCAGTGATGGCCCTTAGTATTGCAGCGACAATGTTGTAACTCCAAGGGTCTTGACTTTAATTATCAACTTGGGCTTGTACAAACATAGGAGGGGTCAACACTGTATGCGAAATAGGAACTATATTCTTCCATTTTTAATTATTCTACACATGATATGTGATGAACTAAAATCACGGAAACCAAGTTAAGTTGTCGAAATCACTATGAAATATGAAAGTAAATGTGCACAAAAGAAATGGTGCACACTAATGATACACTACAACATAAAGGTGGGTTTTAAGACAACATTTAAGACAATTTTTGGGTAAATTTTCTTAACTTGAGACAAAAAAAAAAAATTTATTGCCTTAAATATTGTCATTAAGTGGGTATCTCAAATTAAAATTGTCTTAAAATATTGTGCCTATAAAGACAAAATATAGCACAAGATTTTTTTTCTCTTTAGAGACAATTTGATTTTTGTCTCTCCAGAGACAATTTATTTTTTGTCTCTCCAGTGACAATTTAATTTTTGTCTCTCTAGAGATAATAGTTGGGATTAAACACATATTGTCTTTAAAGAAACAATGTTTGTTGGGGCGCAGCCACCTGGGGTATCTTTTTGGATAATTTTGTCTAAGTTTTGTTGTACGCACTACACACAAATGGTGAAAGGGGCTTTGGGGTGGGTCAAAGTCCCTTAATTATTGTAATGGGTTAAAGGGGCGAATATGAGTTTCAAACCATGGTTTGAGACCATGGTATGTGTGCGTTTTTATAATATAAATATGAAAGGGTTGAGTCGAGCAAGAATATGAGATATATATGTTTGTTTGATTAATGTTTTGATATAACTCTGGGTTTTTCTCTGGGTAGAAAGGCTCCTACTATCTGTGTGCGCAGAGACCTAAGTCCTGAGCTTTGTATGGACACTGTTGTTGTGTACGCAGAAGATAGGTTGTACTGAATTACAGATCTCTTAATAAAGAAGGATTTTTTGGTGAACCCATATTCTAATGTGATTTACTGTTTAGATTATATGCTATTTGTTTTCGATCTAAACGTCTTTTGTTGATACATATTTACTTCTGTTAATGGTTAATTGCATGTATGCACAAGTATTATTCTATGTTGGATAAGTACATCTGAATGAAGTATAATTAGCTATTGTGCATGAAATATATTGAAGTAATCTATGACAATATCCGAAAGGGTTAGATCTATTTACCACTACCTTTATGTGTGAAATATGTTATATATTATATGCAGTGAGTCTGATTAGGCCTACCACATCAAAATCTCCCTCAGAGTGTAGAAACCTGGTTCCCACACCCCCCCCCCCCCCCAATCTATTTCGGGTGAGACTTTGGTATGTGCAAGCATATCACTGGAAAAAGGGCCAATAGTTGGTTGTGCGATAACTTTGAACCTGGGTTAGCACCCCTCAAGCCAACAAATGCTTTTGTTGTTGGGACCAGTATCATTTTGAGGGATATTTGATGTATTGGCACTCATTAAAGAACGAACTGCAAGATTGGATTGACAAGAAGATACATAAATTTGCGACCCAAGAAAACATAAGCTATCTATTGCTTGCCAACAGTTGGTCACAAAGGTATGTCTGCACAGAGGTCCACGAAATTTTATTTTCTTCCTTTGAAACCAAGCTGTATGAGTCATTGTCTTGGCTTTCTGAATTCCATTCCTAGGGAAAGGATGATGCGATCACTCATTGAACCCTGGAGTTGGTACAAGAATTAGAGATAACTAGCAACAATATCACCAGCGTGGTAGATCATTGGATCGACAATGTTCTGGGAGGATATGTGATTGAAGTATCTATTGATCAATTTGTATCATATTATGACACTGAAATAAGGTTTTCAAGGGCCCTAGAGGTAAGTTCCCGTGCTCTCTCAAGTTGTGGATTAAAATACTATTGTGTGAATAGGGTACTCTATGCAATCATATTGAGTGAATGTACCGTATAGATCCAACTACGTGTAGTGGAAGAACTTACAGAGTATATATAGAAGAAGGTTTTGTTTACAACCCTTTCAAAGGTAATCAGTAGCTTTGGTGAATTTGCGCCCTCTGAAGAAGAGGAATCACAAGATTAGGGTAGTCTTGGTTCATTATCCATAGTTCAGATCCCATCCACTCCACCTCCACCTCCACCGCGAGATGCTAAGATGACCGCCTCCTTGAATTTACCCACTTTCCTTGGTATCCGGAATGAAGACATGACCTAATTCTAATCTGTTACTAACGCTGTATGGACAACACAGTAGGTTATAAATGAGGATGTTAAGAAACAACAACTAGCCACTACTTTTCAATATCGTGCGCTGGATTGGTACATAAGGTATGTGGCGACAAACCCTAATGCAACTATTGATAATATGAAGGCCATATTAAAGGAGAAATTGAAGAATTCGAAGTATTTTTCTCAATGTGTAAGTGAGTTGAAGGAGATTTGCCAAAAATTCAACGAATTTGTATGGGACACGGATCAATGGTTGAAGTGCACAATAAGAGATGGAGGATTTAATATTGATGACACACAACACAAGGAGTGGTTTATTTACATGTTGCTACCACATCTGTGCCAGCCCCTAAGTTAACATAATATTGCCATTTAGGTTGAATCCATAGATATTACAATGAATCTTGAATCATCACCGATACCAGCTCCACGGATTGAGACCCAACAGATCCAAAGCCGATTGAAGAAAATTCACTTAGAAATATAGAGTGTTCATAAGGATAAGGGAAAGGAGGCATTCACATATGTATGGTGTATACGTTGCAAAGTTGCTAGAAATCAGAAGGATCAGTGCCCTGTATTCAATGATTACCTATCAACCAGAGGACGAAGCCCGCTGAAGAGCATGGCAGGACAAAATGGAACTCCCACGTTATGGTGCACTATTTTTCAAGTAATGGGTATGAACATGACAAACGTTTACCAGAGGATTGGTAAATATATATCTGAGCTTAAGCAGTCTCTTTGCAAATTCTACCCATCAGTGGGACATGACGAGCAGCACTGTCGTAGCTTCGATTTGATGATTGACTGATCTGACCTATATAGGATTCACACTGAACCAACCTCACCAGCATCCCCTTTTGGGTGTGAAATATTCCAAAGTAGAGGACAAGGAAGAGGAGGAGGAGATGGTAGAGGAAGGGCACAAATCATCTGCTATAATTCTGGAGATGTGGGCCATTATGCGTGTGACTGTCCAAACCCAATACAACAGTCTTGCAATTACTGTAGACAATTTTATCATGTTATTGAAGATTGACCTATTTTTATTGCAAAAATGTAGGAAAATAAACAATGGACTTGCACTCAAAATATTTAGATGCGCAGACCTAAGCTATGCGAAGAAGAAGAAAATGTGAATATCATCACTAGGAGTGGTGCAGCCACTGGTGAAGACAAAGGTACAAATCATGAGACTGATCTTTGAATACAAAATGCACCTAGAAAAAAAGGAAGGATTAAACTTACAGAGAGAAAATGAAACCTTTGTAGAAGCGAAGAAAGGCTTCCTAGAAGTGGGTGCCTCAACATCAAGAAAACCTATGGATGTAGTTGATGGAGGTGAAGAGATAAATCCCTTCCTGTAATCTTGGATTAAATTGTTGCACAATAAGAAGGTAGATGAGAACCTCCATGCATTAATCTAAAAATGCATAGAGAAATAACAACCCTTGATGGAGCAGAAGGATGTTAACAATATCTATAAGAATAAAAGAAGAACTAGACAAAAGATGCACTTGACTACTCATATTTGTGCATATGACATGGATCAGATCATTATGGATCTAGGATCTTATGAGAATTTTTTACCAAAGAAGACTTGGCAACGAATGGGAGAACCTATGCTGGAATGGTCCACTATCTAGTTGCGCATGGTGAATCAGCAAAATATTGTCCCATTAGGAATACTCTCGTAGGTCCTAGTGGATATTGAAGGAGTAAGGGTACTCGCAGACTTTGAAGTGATACAAATTTTTGATGATACTGACCCCTATCCTGTGTTGTAGGGTTTAAATTGGGCTATTGATATGCGTGGCATCATTAATCTTAAGAAGAGAAGTATGGTATTTGAGAATAATGGAAATAGGGTTGTGGTCCCCCTAGATGTTGCAGAAGGTGAAATATATACAGAGCCGATGTGTGAAGATGACGATGTTGATCATATCTATATGTTGAATGTACGAGATGAAGCCTGGATCAACCCGATAGTCGATGGAAGGCTCAACTGGAAGAAGGATATCTCATGCTTTTAATATTTATATGAGGAACTTGATAACTGGCAGAACTAACTGCAAGAAGTCTCAGCACTACACTGAAATCGGCTGAAAAAAGGTTTTCTGTGCATATCCTCAAAGGTATGAGAATTGCCTTATTATGACAGTCTGACTAATGTGAACCTGTTTTTATAAGAAATTGAAAAATTTGTTGCAAAAGTGAAAAGCCTACATGCACTTGATATAGTGTTGTGCTCAACCCCAACATGTTTTTGAGAGACGCATAAGGGAAACTTGGCTAACTTGGGAGAATGCACCCGCATGATGTGTCTATGATTTGAGCATGCAAATACCATAATGGGAGAGAATTATTCCGAAGAAGGCGATCTGGGAAAACACTTGGCTTGATGGACTAGATCCTGGGGCATAGAAGCGAGGCTAGAATGGGTGCATATATTCATCCACACTTTGGGGAAGGTACCTACAGACTGGTACCTCAAAATTGATCTGCGACGAGGAAACACTCAATGGGATCCACTAACAAAAAAATTTATTATGACCTTTATTTTTGAAATTGGGTTTGAATTCCTGGAGGAGGCACTCCAAGATATTCAGGGAGTAATCTTTGACACCACAAAGTCAATGGTTGAGCACGTCTTGCTAGCCTTGGATGCGCAAATGAAGGACATCGTTAACTATCTAGATTTGTTAGTTGAAGATAGTGAGGAAGACCCAAGGAACATTAAGATCCTTGAATCTGAAGGATAAGACACAGTGGATGTGCCTACAATTGAGTCACTAGATGTAACTAAGCCTCTGAATATTTGACAAGTTAATATTGGCTCAGAGGAATAGCCAAAGCTAGAAAATATAGGTGATTACAGGGATGATGCAGATACAATGGGAAAGGTCGCTGAGCTATTAACCAAATATCATGACTTATTCCCTACGAAATTTTCTGAGCTGAAGGGGATAGTAGGAGATCTTGGGTTAATGAATATCGCCTTCAAACTAGATGTGTGACCTGTGAAGCAATGCCTGTATAGGTTGAATCCTAAATATAAGCATAAATTCAAAGAGGAATTGGAGAAAGTGGTTACTGCAGGGATCATAGAACTAGTGGAAGAATCAGATTGGGTGAACCTTATGGTGGTGCAAGACAAGAAAGCCAAGGGAGAAATAAGGATTTGTGTGGATCTATGCATATAGAATGATTCTTTCTTACATGACCCATTCCTAACCCCATTTTTTGATGAAATCATGGAAAACGTGGGAGGGTAGGAGGCCTACTAATTCACGGATGGTTTCTTAGGATACCACCAGATAAGAGTCTTGCTGGAATACAGAAGTAAGACAAACTTTGTGATAGAATGGGGATCCTTATAGTTGACCGTCATGCCATTCAATCTGAAGAATGTGTCAACTATCTTCTCACTTGTGCTGGTAGTTGTGTTCAGAGAATACATCCACAAATTATTAGAAGTATACTTCAATGACTGGATTGTATTTGGGTTATTGAGTAAACATATTTTGATTCTACGCCTGATGCTAGATACTTGCCAGAAGTATAAGATCTCACTCAATCTGAAAGATTGTATGTTTTGTCACATTCAAGATCTTGCTAGGTCATATTGTTTTTCAATAGGGATTGATGGTGGATCCAGCCAAGATCACTATTATTGTTAACCTGGAAGTTCCCACAAATGTCAAATATTTGTGCTCAATTTTGGGGCATACATGGTATTACCGAAAGTTCATTCAAGGCTACGTGTTGATCACTACACCCATGGTGAAGCTTCTCAAGAAGGATGTATCATTTTGTAGGGATGATGACTACCAAAAGAGATTTTAATTGTTTAAGGAGAAGATGGTCACTGTGCCCATATTGTTCTTCCCTGATTGGACAAAGTAATTTCACGTACATGTCGATGCCTCCTACATCGCACTGGAAGCTATCTTGGTGCAGCTAGAATCCGGGGAGATTGACCACCCTATTACATTTCTAAGTAGGAATATTTTGAGTGCGAAGCATAACTAATTGACCATAGAGAGAAAATGATTGGCTATGGTCTATGCACTACAAAATTATGTCACTATTTTTTGGGTGGCCATTTTAATATGCTTACTCACCAAGCTGCTCTGAAGTACCTGGTCATCAAGCCTGTGCTGGGGCCTAGATCTGCATATGGTTGTTGTTATTTAAGGAATATGACTTTGAAGTGATTTTGAAACCTAGGAGACTGAATGCTGGGCGATACTATCTATTGTGCATCGAAAGTGGAGAAGATACAACCAACCTTGAAGATGGTTTACCAGACGCACAACTATTTTCCATCAAAGTAGTCAATGATCACTTTGCACATATTATTCAATTTTTGACCACTGTAAGTGTGCCCATGGAATATGCGTTGAAACAAAAGAAAGAGTTGGTCATGCACATAGCTGAGTTTACTTTGATTTCTGGTTAGTTGTATAAAATGGGTGTGGATGAAGTCCTAAGAATGTATGTGTTGGAATTGAAGAGATAGGATATATTAGTTGAGGTTCATGGAGGGGTTGCAGGAGGACACTATGCAGGGAAAGAAACTGTAGAGAAGATTTTACGAACTAGATTATGGTGGCCCATAGTGCATAGTGATGCCCATTAGTATTGTCGTGCTTGTGATGTATGTTAAACAACAGAGAGACCTTCATGCAGATATGAGATTCCCTTGCACCCACAAATGACTTTGCAAGCTTTTGACAAATGGGCCATTGATTTTGTTGGACCTATCAACCCTATAGGAAAGAAGAAAGGTACGTGATACATAATCACTATGATAGATTATCTGACCAGATGGGATGAGGCTAATCTTGTGAAGGATTGTAGTGCCGAGACAATTGTGAACTTCATCTCTTAGAACATTTTGACTCGGTTTTGGTTCCCTAAGATTTTGATGAGTGATCGGGGTACACACTTTGTGAATGAAACTATTTAATCACTGACTGAGGAATTCCATATTCATCATCAGAAGAGTACTCCATATCACTCATAAGAGAATGGTGTGGTGGAAGATTTCAATAAGATATTGGAAACCACACTCACTAATATTTTCAATAATAATCGAAATGATCAAGATGTGCACATACCTGTGGCTATTTGGGCATACAAAACCATGTGAAAGAAGTTGACACGAAAGACACTGTTTAGATTAGTGTATGGGTAGGCATTTGTTATGCCTATGGATCAGTATGTTGTCCCAAGTTTTCCAACTACATCATTCACTAATATGGCATATCAGGACATTATATAAGAACGATTGTCACAGTTGGTTGCACTAGAGGAATATTAGATACAAGGTATTTAAAGAAGAGGGTATTGTTTTTATATATGAAAGCAAGTTTGCGTGCTACCCAGGGAAGTTCAAAATGTATTAAGTGGAGAAGAGCTTCATGGGATATCAATGGAAGTAGATTGAAACCATACATGGATGATCCTCTCCCTGTGTTCACCAAATGAATATATAAATAGAAGTATGGGTCTGTGCAACACGGATGGTGTAGGTGCGACGAGTGCGCAACAGCTGCACGAGAAGGTTTATTGGGTCATAGAGTTGCCAAAATATAGCCGTTGGAACATTAAATTTGGACAAGAAAACATTATTACAATTTGGAGGAGCGGATAAACTGCATTTAATGAGGAGATTATGCCAGATTTGAAGCTATTTTAGAATTTATTGGGCTACATTAATGAGAAAAGGATATTTTAAGACATGCCTACACTATAAATATGACTAGAAGGGTCGCATTAGTTCCCTTTGATTTCTATGCTATATATGTGATTTATGCTCTTTGTTCTTTGAGTATTATATAAAGTTTATTTATGGCCTTGATTCAATCGTTGAGGAGGAGCTACGCTTCTAAGGTTTAGGTCATATTATTCTGCCAAGAATGAATACCACTCATCCCACACCTTCTGCAACACTAGCTATAGAGACTCCTACGGAGACTGATGAGACCCCTACACTGGTCCAATATTAGAAGGGACAACCCTCGAGGTCCTGAAAGTATCCCCACCAGAAGACCCCAAAGCCTCGATCAATGGCTGTAGAGCGATAAAAGAAACCTATGGAGGGATTACCTGAGATAGTCATGGAAGACGATGTTGTGGAGATAGTCTACCCCATCTCGCAGTTGCCTGCATATGTCGTGTCGTGCAAATCCTCGGTCAAGGTCCTAAAGGATTTAGATAAGGTGTGGCCATACATAACCATGTCGTTTCTCCTAGAAAACGTGCTTGTCGAAGGCGATATGTGCTAAAATATCCTACTGCTAAAGATGGAAGACTAAGACCTGGTAGACCAAGAGAAATTCCTAGAGCATGCACCCACCATGTACTTGGAGAATATCCCATATGAAGGTGGGGTAGTAAGAGTTGAACAGAATTCCTAGGCACTGGGCCTACATAGATATTAATTTCTAAACCTCCTACACATTTCACAATTTGGGCCCAACCCAATCAGTGACATATGTGTGCGCCAGCTGCTCAACCTCGTACATGCTGACATTTCTATGGCTAGGAGGGTTGATTCCCATTGACGTTGCACTGATCCATCTAATCACCAACATTTTTGACTAGGGAGAGGACCCTGTGACATATTTTGGAGGAAAAATCCAAGAGCTCAGAGTTTCTGAGGAGGTCAAGAGAAGTTCAAGGTCTCGTGCAAAACCTCAGGTTTCCTGATGTAGGAAATCAATGATCTCGTAGTCCAGATTGGCACAATGATCCTTGCGTGAAAATTGATGTGAAAGTGTTAGCCGAAGGAAGTTCCGACCCATGTCATTATGATAATGGGGCAATGTGAGAAGGGCATGTAGTTTAATTGGTCCCAATACCTATGCACCGAATTTTCAGCCAATGTGTATGAAGTCTAGGAAGAAGGAAAGAATTTATATTGTGCTTGGTTGTTGCTCCTCATTGCACTAATCGGGTGGAATACATTGTAAGATACCCAGTTCCCCGACATTGAGGTAGACCTATGTGAAGCCACATGCTATGCAACCTTATGGAATTCGAATATCCCCTCTAGAATCACGTAGAACAAGATCCTTTGGGTGTTGTTCGACTCTGCACTATTCTAGGAAATTTAGTCAAAGATGCGGTTCTCACTGACCCTATATAGGCAATACACGCAGATTTTAGAATTTAAAGCCATGTTTCATAACATGCACCTATGTGTGAAGGGCACTATGGAAGGAATTTGGTATGAACTGCCATACCTGGTCTGAAATGACGACCATTGCACATCACAGTAGAATGGTCGCCTGAATGGTTAGAGCCGCGCACCATTGGGGGTGCCTCGTCGTATATGCTAAAGACTCCATCCAAGCCCCGCACAACCAAGGATATACATCAGAAAGGCAAGGAAAAAAGGGCAGAGCCTGATCTTACCATGACAGGAGAAAATATAGATCTATATGAGGAAGCATAGCAGAAATATGGTGAAGGAACTGAGGCCCCTACATAGTAGACAACCAAGGGAACCAAGAGAGGTTCTCAGTCCTCCGTAGATCCACGCAAAAAGAGGAAGGGTTCCAAGTTGGCAGGAATAGAGGACCTCACCCTCACCAAAGATGATTTCACTAAAATTAAGAACATGGTTAAGTCTACCTCGGAGAATATCTGGAATGATATGGAAGCGCAATACAAGTCGGTTCTTGAGGGAGTACATTTGGGCCTACAGAAGCTAAAGATGCAAGCGAGCACGATTCAAGAGAGTGTGAAGCAAGTGAGCCTACAACAAGGGAGCATGTTGACATCCAGCATTGGTCAAACGAGAGCACAACCCATTAGTACGATGATGCTATCCCCCTTGGAAAATCGAATGATTCAGGTCCAAGGACCCACCATTACAGTTGAGTCGTCGGCCTTGTGCACTCATGTGAAATCCTGTGGAGAGGTTAGCATCGACCTGGAGATGCTACCTCAAGGAAAAATCCATGTTATCCACACCATAGTCATGGATGAGTTGCAGTACCGGGAATCCCATGCCTTCCAAGCCGCCTCTAAGCCTCAGTAGCAAGAAGCAACACTGAATAATGAGCAACAAAATGGAGAGGAGGGACATTGAGCAGATGAGGATCTACACACTGCCTTAGAATCCATGATTGATCATTTTTGCGGTGACTTACCAGAGGTCACTATCCCTACCTCAACCGCGCCAACAATGAAGTTAGAGAGCCTAGTCATTGTGATAAAACCAACGCACACCAAGATCTAGACTGTCCGTGTTGAATTTGAACAGTAGATAGCTAAGCTATAGAGGAAGCTCTAACCAGAAACATCGTCAAAGGTCCGAGCACAATGCGCAGCAGAAGTAAAGGAAGCCACTAACTGTGTAGCAGCAACAATGGCAGAATGTGGTATGCTTCTGGACAAGGCCATGGGTGTTTGGACATCTGTTTAGAATGACCCAATGGTACAGAAACTAAGGAATGAACTCGTAATCAAAGAGAAATTGTTTACATAGATCATAATGGCAACAATAACCTTGGTGACAACGTAGAGACTTGCCAAAATTCATGAGGGCAAGGCCATCCAGACAGATATTGAGGACCTACACCACCACTAATAGCTACTGGAAACAAGGATGTAACCTTGGGCCAAGGAAGCCCTACAACTATCGCAGAACGTTGATAGGGTCCTAAAAAGCCTCTAGCAGACTCACCATAGCATCATCCTGACAGCTCAAGGGCCAACCACTGCCAAGTTATTATATGAAGCACAAAGCACCATTGTGCAGAGCATTGATTTCATCATGCCCCTAAGGAGCTTTGTTGATGCATTGAAGGAAAAGATAAATGCAACCTCACCGCAGTGACTTGGGACGAGTCACGAGATTCTGTTCGGGGCTTGTTGGACCCGCTAGGGTGCTTTTTTGGATAATTTTGTCTAATTTTTTTTATACAGACTACGTGAAAATGGTGAAAGGGGGTTTTGGGTGGGTCATTGTCTCTTAATTATTGAAATGGGTTAAAGGGAAAAACTATGGGTCTTAAACCATGGCTTGGTACCATGGTATGTGCTTGTTTTGATAATATAAATATTGAATGGTGGAGTTGAGTAAGGATATGAGATATGTATGGTTGTTTGATTAATTTTTTGATCTAAGTTTGGTTTTTTGTCTCGGGAGAAAGGCTCCTGCTGGTTGTTTTCACGGAGAACTTAGTCCTGAGTTTTGTGCGGACTTTGCTGCTATGTGCACAAAAGATATATTTTACTGAATTTCACATCTCTTAATAAAGATGACATTTTTGGCCAACCCATATTCTTATGTGATTTAATATTTAGATTCTATGTTATTTTATGTCGATCTAGACCTGTTCTGTTGATGCGTATTTAGTTCTGTTAATGGTTAATTGAATCTAGGTGCAAGAATTAGTCTATGTTATATAAGTAAATCTGAATGAAGTATAATTGTCTGGTGTGTGCAAAATGTATTGAAGGAGTTTGTGATAATCTGTGAAAGTGTTAGATTTGTTTACCACTGCCTATATGTACATAAATATGTTATATATTATCTGCAGTGAACCTTATTAGGCCTACCACATCAAAATCTCCCTCAGGGTGTGGAAGCCGTACTCCAACACCCCCCATACTACTTCGGGTGAGACTTTGGTCTGTGCAAGAATATTTCCAGCGAAAGGGCCAATAGTTGGAGGGTTTTTTTGGTTGTGCGATAACTCCACACCTGGGTCAGCACCCCTCAAGCCAACAATGTCTTTGATCCTAAATATTGTCTCTCTAGAGATAATAAAATATTACATTCAAAGATAATACAACATCCAATTTGTCTCTTTAGAGACAATATAAAATAATGAATCTAGAAAAATATCCCACCATTGAAATAAACCAATATTAGAAGTATTTAATTAAAAATAAATTACAATATCATTGATTAATTCATATTAGGACATACGGGAATCGAACCACTGACTTCCTTATTATAAAGCAGGTTTCCTTCCATTGAGCTAGCACCCTTTAAAAAATTATTTGAGAGTTATGATAGTCCTTGAAATTGCATATATAAGAATTTATTTAAACAAAAATGCTTGACACGTAATGGTGTAATCTTTGTAAAATCTAAAATAATGAAACCCCTATTTTTTATTTGATAAAAATAACTCAATGGAGTTAGTTTAATGTCACACCCATGTAGCATGAACCACACAGCATTCTAATATACAATAATTTACAAACTATTCAATCTAGTTATACAAAACAAAGTAACTAAAATTATCAGAATCCTTTAATATCTTTTCACAAATATTGAATGGTTTATGTTTAGCATGTTTCCACTCTTCATATATTCTAGAAATATGAATTATTTCAAATATTTTTTCACATCATCTAAAGATAAGGTATGGATAAATTGGCATAGCCATCCTCCTATCTATCCCTAAACATTTTTCACCAAGTTAGATAATCCAATACAGTTATCGTTACCTATTTGTAACGATAAAAAATGAGAGTAAAAAATGTCATATTTAAAATGCACCCTAGAAGAGAAGGTTAGTGCACAACCAACACCTACTTTTCCATTCAATGTAATCTATGCTAATAGCCTGCTATGCAATTACACTTCCAAAGAAGTCATGCGTAGCTTTGAAATCTCAATTTAATTCTATTGCTTGGTAGTTAAAAGAGTATGGTATATTTTGTTTTACCACATATCCAAATTACAACCCGAAACCAAAAAGGTTGAAGTTCTAATTAAAAATCAAGTGATTAAGTTTCCTCGAATTAATCTTCAGGAGTTGTAACAATGTCCATATCACAAAAAGTTTGGGGTAAATTTTGGGGCTTCTCCACCCAAAAGTCTCTTTTCTAGAACCTGATGATAAAATATAAGAAGCTCCTTCCTGGGAACCAATTTAATCGCCTGATCTCTTTGATACATAGAATTGAAACCATAAATCCTCATAAGAGGAACCACACTCACTCCAAGCTCTTCCACAAGTAATTTGCAATTTCTACCATTTCATACTTACATTTAACTTCTAGAGGAGTTTCTTTGTTCGAAGAAGAAATCCACTCTCTGTAAGTTCCTTTAGGACTTTTATCCCATGCAAAAATATGAGAAACCATATTTAACACATTGTTGTTGGTAGATTTTCCATGCTTAAAATTCCCACAACCCTAGTAAAATCCATCATCTAGCCAGTTAGATATAGTCATACCTTCAATGAAATTAAGATCCATTTTACAAGAATTACAATCTAGGAAGACTAGTTTAAAATTGCAAAGGTTTAATGAAAATTCTAAGCAGAGAAACAGAAAAATAGTTAGATTAGCAAGCACATATATAGAAAAATAAATCCTAAATAATGCATACAAACATTTCTCTGAACAACCAAATAAATAAATAATAACATAAATACTCTGCGAAATCATAACTCTTTGCAGACATGAAAAGAGAATCAACAAGGTGCACATGGAAGCAATCTATCAAGAGGTTCCTTACATAGAAATTTAATGGAAACACAATCATCTGAAATATTACCTTCACTAATATCAATGGATGGAACATAATTTCTTGGATTTCCAAAAGCATCCTTTCATTCGCCCCAATCACTATAGATCGAGACAATACAATGGCATTGTTTGCAATCTCTTTTATATCACAAAATTTAACTGAGTCGAGTGTTGATTCATCCGATGGTTCAGATACATCCTATGAATATAGAAATCCATGCTCTAAATCATCATTTTCAACTTCAATTATTTCAAAATCACTTCTAGTTACTTCATCTTCATGTCCTTCTTCAAGCACACTTTCCTCTAGAAATAAAAAAGAAGCATTTGCACGAAAATAATTTCCCAGTGAAATTTGAGCCTCATTGTCAGAATCCTTGCTCACTTCGATGTTATGTTTACCCACAGGTTCAAAATCATCATAATTTGTAGTTTCTTCTTTATGTGTTGTTCCACTGTAGTTCCTCTTAAGAATTCTTTGCATACAAAGCAAATTTTCCACAAAATCCACCTTTCATTATACTCATGTATATATTGTACACATTAAATTAAAATTTTTATATATGTTTAAAATGAGCAGCCTATGAAACATTGTACATGCTAAGACAATGTTTATTTAAATAAAGTTCATATAAGGGCTTTGAATTATTATTATCTACTTTCAAATACATGGAAAATTACAATAAAATGATTCAAATCTAATTCATGGTGCATCTGCTCTGACGTTTTCCTGAAATCAATCAAGAGCAACAACTAATGCACGCCTGTAAATGTGCATATAATAAAAAGGGAAGCTGTGAGGCAACAAGTCTATGCCAAAGAAATCTAAATTAAAATTGTTTATATGAAACTGGAATCCAATCGAATTAGATGTAGAGTCACCTCTGCATGGTAATACAATGTTATGTAATATTGATTTCAATATTGCATTCATGTGACCATTGAATAGGAATTAATCATTGCTTCCAATTGGACATGCATTGATCACTATTTCAGCCTTGTGAAGAAAATGAGGAAAGAATCCATTGAATTTGTTTTCTTACTACACTTTCAATCCTTCTTAATGCCATGCCAAATTATGCTTGAACCAAGAGAACATATCTATAGAAATTTAGAGGCTACATTGGTAATAAACGTCATTGCAACCATCATGAAAATCACGTTGAAAAATGGAAACTTTTTGAACCATCATGAAATTTATAATGAACATATAAATACAAAAAATATGTCCAATGTCCAATATGTGTTCAAATAAAAGACACAATATTATTTTTAAAAAAATATTTTGAAAAATCAAAATCATATGATAAAAATATAAATTTCCTTTAAACAATATGAATCTCATGACAGAAAAATAAAAATTTGATGATGATAAAAATAAAAATAATAAAATAAGAATTGTTGAGTATGTGTTTCTTTTAAAATTTTAGCGTACCACCTTGTGGAATTTGCAAACTTCGATTGTGTCATAGAGGTGCTTCATCTAATTACATGACCACATGATTGGCTACTTGGTTTACTTCATTGGCATGTATCAGTCTCTTGTTCAACCAGATGTACAACTTTTATCCAAGGCTCTTACATCATACAAAAGCACATAAAGAGGTAAAGGTGAAGGTGAAATGAGTTTACCATTGTAAAGGAAGAGATTCAGTTGCTCCAATTGCATATTTTGTAAAGTATTTCCAAACACTAACACTCGGTATGAAATTTCTTTAAAAAGGAGAAAACATCATGAAAAGAAGTGATATAAGTTTACCTACTTGATCCCAGGCCTAGCCTATATCACTTTGGAAAGCTACCAATTTTCCATTATTTAAATAAAAAAATAGATGTTTCTCTAAATCGGGCAGAGATCAATATCCTCTCCCATCATGCCCTTGTCATCTAGAGTGAATGTGTTCGTCCATAGATCTGAAAGGTATGTTACAACCTATTGTTCAAATTCCCCTTTCATTTTAGTCTTGGATTATTCACCTACAAAAGATAGAAAAAGAACAAGGTCATAAGTGCCAAGTGGTGTCTGCATGTTGCCGCTGTGGTATTTTCATGCTGTTGTGGTGTCTGCATGTTGTTGTTGTCTATGGGAGGATCACACACTACTGATATTTTGAGAAATTGATGACTATTGATGTTTTGAGAATGTTGGTGCTTGAATATGTTCTCTTATTGACCTGGTTAAGATGATTTCTCCTACGCCTATGAGCATGGTAGATTTGATGTCTCTTCCTTAGTCTTAGGAAATTTTCCTAGTGCTGCTTCAACTAGATATGATCTTGGCTATGCGGTGAGCATATGCGTCCTCCCTCCTTTGCCTTCAGGTAGATGCAGAAGCCACCTTGCACTCAAACCATCAAGTTCATAGAACACAGTGGAGGTAAGATTCTTATTCTTGAACGTGAAAGCTAATTAGCACCAAGCGACTTCTCCACTGCCTCAAATTTTGATGATTCTGCTCACCGTGGTTGTAAGAACCCTAGTTGTTGTAGATATACTCACCCTACACTAATGATAGTAAATTCATGAAGAAAAATAGTCAACCAGGAAAGCTAACCAAGTGGAACTGACATAATTGTAATTTCAACATACTTGTGCATATCGTATACTATCTACACATGACGAAGGCCGCTTATGCTAGACTTCAACTTAAAAGAGAAGAAGGCTCACAAAAAGGGTGAGTTTAATTGTGTTCAATTTTAACTATTCTAAATTTCTCGTGTGCTTTAAAATTTTGTAATAGCTTGAAGGTATGAAGAATAAATACAAGAAAAATATATTTCAAACATACCTTTGATCTACTTTGTGATGTAGGAGCATCCAGACTTAGCCAGCAATGTGCTTATATGTTCACATGTTGTGGCTAATATGAGATGGATAAACATTGGTCATTACTATTTTATTATTTATTTATGAGAGTAGCTAGTTTTTTTGCAATTCTAAATTAATTAGGAATAAAATTAGAAATTGGTTTCTCCCTCCATGGAAATTGAGCCAAGTAAGGATAAAATCTTAAGAATAGGGAATCATGGGTTTGTTGGAGTAGTTTGACAGATATCTATTTTAATAAGGACCACTTCAGATTAAAGTATAAATAGTAGATAAACGAGAGAAGAAGACAGGAAAAAAAGAGTGTAGAGAGGAATAGTGTGACAGTGTAAAGCATGTGTATGAGGCGAGAGCTGAGAGGGAAAACAACTGTCATAATCAGCCAAAAAAGGGTTTGACTCTGTCATTTCTTGTTATTAATATATGCAAGTTTTTTTCTTCATTCGGGTTCTCTGTTCAATTACTTGTTTAACCTCTGTTAAACAAAATATGCACTAAATTACACAGTAGATAGACAATCAAATTGCAGGTGCAAGGTGGCACAGATATGAATCAAGTCAAACTGAGGAACCTAGAACTCAAACAGATCAATGAAGGAAATTTGTTATCACATCCAATTGAAATCATATTTTCTCACTTGTTAAGTTTTGAGTTCTTAACTCATCACATGTTACACATCTTAAATTGCTGTGAGAAGTTTGGAAGTGGAGTCGACATGAACGTTGGACGTAAGAGAATTTGATAGTGCAGATAGCACCAGCGGAAAAAGGATTTCACAGCTCATTAATAAATGCAAATAACTAAAAGGGACTTCACACCAAAAACTTGTTTAGTTGCGATGCGAACCGACGGAAACGTGTGGTAGCATAGCACTTTATCAAAACTTTGTAGAAATTAAGGATTAGTGGCAGAGTTAAGTAATAAGACTTGAGAAACGTGAATGTGATATGGGACAATTTGTGACTGCGATTCAATGGTAATTCACCAGTTTTGATGTGGGATCCTCAAACGAGGAATTCAATGCATATTGCATTGTTTGAGTATATGTGTTGTGTTGAACCGCACTATATATATTATGTATTGAATATTAGTGGTTTAATTTGAAGATTTTACAAACTAATGATTTTTTCTAAAGAGTGTATAAACTCTATTCTTTCGCGCAATACTCTAATTTTTGCAGCATACACCACATCATTTTGTATCAAAGCTGATTTAAGTCTGTTCTTGAAAGTTGGAAAGGACACTGCCTAGAAGAGGAGCTGGGATAGGTCGAGGGAGACCTGTAGCAAATGAAGTTCTACTAGAAGAGATCTGACACCTGCTTACAAGGATGGAGACAATGGAGATTACTCAAAGGAGAGCACCAGATGATGGGATTTTTAGTGCAGAAGAAGAAACTACCGAAGAAGAAGTAGAGGAAGAAATTGAGGCAGCTAAAGTTATCAAGATGCTAGCAAAGGCTAGTGGAAGACCAAAGGTGTAAGTACCTTTATAGGATGGTAACCTTACTGTGGAAGAGCTGATGGACTGGATCAGTTCATTAGACAAATATTTCGAATATGAAGAAGTCGATGACAAGAAGAAATTTAATTTTGTAGCTACCAAATTGAAGGGTCATGCAGCCATGTGGTGGGATGAACTACAATTATCCAGAGAAAGAAAAGGAAAGCCCAAAATCAAGAAATGGGATAAAATGGTGAGTAAAATGAAAGGTAAGTTCATGCTGAAATATTATCAATTAAATCTTTTTAGGAAATTGAAAAAATTGAAGAAGAAAGGAATGACTATCAAAGAATATACTAAAGTATTTTAAAAGCTGAGTATTAGAGCAGGACATGTTGAAGATGATATAGAAAATGTAGCTAGATATATCAATGGTTTAAGATATGATATACAGGATGAAATCAGCTTACTAAATTTGAAGACAATTGAGGATGCCTATCAAGTAGGTTTGAGGGCAGAGGATAAAATGTTGCGCAAATAAAATCAGAGGAATAGAGGCAAGAGTTCGGCAAGAGGAAGAGGAACATTTAAGTCCAAATTTCAACACTTCCAGAATGAAGCAATAGGTTCAAGTAATAGATCACCACATAGAGGAGAATATTGTCAAGGGAGGTTTGTACCCAGAAGTAGAGGCCGAGGAAGGGATATTCGTTGCTTTACATGTTGTGAGTGGGGACATGGGTCGTGAGACTGTCCTTATAATAATTCAATGACCCAGCGAAATGTGAAAGTTGCTGAAACAAAGGAAGAAATTCCTTAGACTACAACTAAAGAGAAACCACCTGATGCCAGAGAATTCTTGTTTTTGAAAAGGATATTGCTTAAAGCAACAAAAGAAGCTGGAGAACCGGCTCAGAGAAAGAATCTGTTTAGAACTTTATTTAAGTGAAAAGGTAAATGTTGGAAATTGGTAATTGACAGTGGAAGTACTGATAATATTGTTTCTACAGAAATGGTGGACAAATTAAAGTTGGAAAAAATAGTACACCCTACTCCTTATAAAGTATCATGGCTACAAAGAGGGCATAAAATTATTTCAACTAAACAATGTAAGGTAGAAATCTAGATTGATACCTACAAGGATGTTATTTTATGTGATGTAATATCGATGGATGTATGTCACATATTTTTGGGAAGACCTTGGCAGTTTGATCAGAAAGCCATACATGATGGCAGAAGAAACACTTATACTCTCGAGAAAGATGGAAACAAACATACATTGCTGCCATTTAAGGATGAAGCTGACGGAGAAGCATCTGGAAATAGTGTTATGTTGATGAGTGGGAAATACTTGTTGTAAGAAGTTGAGAAAGGCGAGGAGATGCATTTTTCTATTGTAGGGAGACCCACGGTAATTTTAACTTCTACAAATTTCAAAGATTTATCTGGAGAAGTTCAAAATCTGTTGAATGATTTTTCTGATATTATTGTGGATGATGCTTAAATACGATAACGATCGGGAGTATTAGTCACCGTGATATAATCTTGGAGACAATTTTCCGAATAAAAAGCATCTGATTTAACTCTGCAAGAAAATGCGGTTGGAGAAAAGTCTGGTTGATGGATAAAGATTAATCCAAAGAAAGCCTCAATCGATGTGTTGTACCAATAGTACTCAGCGCAAAAAAATGAGGTGAATGGCGCATGTGCACATATTCTAGAGCCATAAGTAAAATCACCATCAGGTATTCATTTTCCTTTACCATGAAGGGATTATCTAATGGATTTCTTGAGTGGATCAAAATATTTTTCTAAGATAGATTTGAAGAGTGGTTATCATCAGATAAGAATTAGAGAAGGGGATGAGTGGAAAACTACATTAAAAACAAACAGTGATTTGTATGAATGGTTAGTGATGCCTTTTGGACTAACTAATGCACCTAGTACATTCATGAGGTTAATGAATGAAGTTTTGAAGGAATATGTAGGCAAGTTTGTAATTTTTTGTCTTGTTGATATTCTAATTTTCAGTCAAAGTAAAGAAGAGCATATAGAAAACCTTAAATTAGTTCTAAAAAATTTGCAGAAAGAGAAGCTGATAATAAATTTGAAGAAATGCAGTTTTATGAAGGAAGGACTAATTTATTTGGGATTTTTAGTCTCTAAGGAAGGTTTGAAAATGGATCTCGAAAAATTCCAAGCAATTTTGAATTGGCCAACTCTTAAAAGAATATTTGAGGTAAGAAGCTTTCTTTCTCTTGCAAGTTTCTATAGAAAATTTATTAGAAGCTTTAGTCAGATTTGTGCACCCATTATTAAAACAATCAAGGAAACTAATCATCCGTTTAGGTGGACAGAAATAACAGATCGAAACTTTAAGTTGGTGAAGAAGAAAATTACAAAAAAACCAATTTTAGCTTTACCAAATTTTGAGAAATTTTTCCAAGTTGAAACTGATGCTAATGGATTTGCGATTGGAGTAGTTTTAATTCAAGAGCAGAAACCAATAGCATACTTCAACGAGAAACTGAACAAAGCAATGAAGAAATATTCATCTTATGACAAAGAGTTTTATGCTATTGTACAAGCTTTAAAAATATGGTGACATTATTTTTTATGAAAATAGTTTGTATTATACTATGATAATCATGGATTACTGTTTATAAAAAACTAGCCAAAATTGATTAAGAAACATGGAAAATGGGTAGAATATTTGCGGAGTTGTACTTTTGTAATTAAACGTACGAGTGGTAAATTGAAAAAAGTTGTTGGTGCTTTGAGCAGAGTGAATTTAATTATGCAGGAATTACAAGCTGGTGTTGTAGGATTTGAGGAAATGGTTGACATGTATAAATAAGATGCAAAGTTTAAAGAAATTTATGCAGTTGTCCAAAATCGAGCAGTTCATAATAGAAGCCAGTGGTTGGATTATCTTATCCAAGGAGGATTTCTATTCAAAAGTAATAAATTATGAATTCCCAAATTTTCTATGAGGGAAAACATAATTGAGGAGAAACATAGTGGAGGCCTATTTGAACATTTTGGAAAATACAAGAGCATTGCTTAGGTAAATACCTTTTATTACTAGCCGAAGATGCAAACTGATGTTAAGTGATTCGTTGAGAAATGCAGGATTTGTCAGCATGCAAAGGGGAAAAGTCAGAATACAGGATTATATCAGCCATTACCAATACCAGACCGACCATGGGATGCAGTTAGTATGGATTTTTTTTTTTTTGAAAAAAACTCAAAGAGGAAATGAATCCATTTATGTTGTGGTAGATAGATTTTCTAAAATGACTCATTTTATTTCATGCAAGAAAACACGTGATACAACACATATTGCTAATCTGTTTTTTTTAGAAGTCGTAAGATTACATGGATTGCGTGTAAGTATTGTGTCTAATAGGGATACCAAGTTTGTGGGAAATTTCTAGAGAAATCTATGGAAGAAACTAGGTACTAACCTTAGTTTCAGTTCAACATATCACCCTCAAACGGATGGATAGACCGAGGTAGTGAATAGAAGTTTGGGAAATTTATTGAGGAGCTTGGTGTATAAAAATCCTAAGCAGTGGGATTTAGCACTTGCTCAAGCTGAGTTTTCTTATAATGATACTCCAAATCGAAGTACTGGTATGATTCCATTCCAGATTTATTTTCGAATGAATCCAAGAGGTGTTTATGAGCTCAGAGATCTGGGAAAACAAGAGGTAAGGAGCGCAAAGACTGAAGAGTTTGCAGAACATACATAGAAACTACAGGAAGATGTCAGAAGAAGATTGCAGGAAAGAAGTAGAAAATACAAGCAGAGAGTTGATATGAGGAGGCAAGAAAAAGGATTCCATGTGGGTGACCTAGTCATGGTATATCTAAGAAAATAGATATTTCCTGTTAAAACTTATAAGAAATTGAAGATTAAGAAGATTTGAAGAAAAATTTCTTCAAATGCATATGAAATTGAATTTCCAATAGGAATTGGAATATCGCAAATATTTAATGTTGCATATTTGTATCTATACAAAGGACCAAAGGAATAATTACAAGAAGACTCTACAACATAGGAAAACCAGATGGTAAATTGGGAGGAGCATATGCCAAAAATAATAAAGAAAGAATTTGAATTCATTTTGGAGAAAAGAGTATCAAAGAAAACCAGGGGACAGATCTATTATTAGTATTTAGTCAAATGGAAAAGAAAACCAGTGGAAGATGCCAGTTGGATGACCACAGTAGAGCTACAGAAGTTTGGAGAAGATCCTGAAGCATTGATGGATCAATATTTTACTACCCCATAAGTCTGATGCAGGAGCATCCAGACTTAGCCAGCAATGTGATTATATGTTCGCATGTTGTGGCTAATATGAGATAGGTAAACATTGGCCATTACTATTTTATTATTTATTTATAACAGTAGTTAGTTTTTTTGTATTTCTAAATTAATTAGGAATAAAATTAGAAATTGGTTTCTCCCTACGTGGAAATTGAGCCAAGTAAGGATAAGAGCTTACGAATAGGGAAGCATGGGTTTGTTGTAGTAGTTCGACAGATATCCATTTTAATAAGGACCGCCTCATATTAAAGTATAAATAATAGATAAATGAGAGAAGAAGGGAAGAAAAAAAGAGTGTAGAGAGGAATAGTGTGATAGTGTAAAGCGTGTGTATGAGGCGAGAGCCGAGAGGTAAAATAACTGTAATAATCGGCCAAAGAAGGGTTTGACTCTGTAATTTCTTTTTATTATTATATGCAAGAATTTTGTTTTCATTCAGGTTCTCTATTAAATTACTTATTTAACCTATATTAAACAACATATGCACTAAATTACATAGTAGACAGACAATCGAATTACAGGTGCAAGGCGGAAAAATTTGAACCAAGTCAAACTGAGGAACATAGAACTCAGACAGATCAACGACAAAAAGTTGTTATCACATCCAATTGAAATCACATTTTCACACTTGTTAAGTTTTGAGTTCTTAACTCATCGCATGTTACACCTCTTAGATTTCTGTGAGAAGTTTGGAAGCGGAGTCGACATGAACATTGGACGTAAGAGCAGTTGACAATGGAGATAGCACCAGTGGAAAAAGGATTTCGAAGATCATTAATAAATGGAAATAACTAAAAGGTACTTCACATAAAAAGCTTGTTTAGCTGCGATGCGAATCGGCGGAAACATGTGCTAGAATAGAACTTCATCAAAAATTTGCAGAAATTAAGGAATAGTGGCAGAGTTAAATTATAATACTTGAGAAACATGAATGTGATATGGGATAGTTTGTGAGTGATATTCGAAGGTAACTGATTAGTTTTGATGTGGGATCCTCAAATGAGGAATTCTATGCATATTTTATTGTTTTATTATATGTGTTGTGTTGATCCGCGCTATATATATTATGTATTGAATATTAGTGGTTTAATTTGAAGATTTTGAAAATTGATGATTTTTAAAAAAAAATGTATAAACCCTATTCTTCCTCGCAATACTCTGATTTTTGCAGCATACACTGCATCACTTTGAACCATTTTTTTTCTCAATTAAGAACAAAAAAATATTCAAATATATGTATACAATCTGTCCTATTTTGTAGAGAGGTAAAAATTCCATCTATAGAGATATCATTACTAAAAAGTATTTCCTTGTATCAAAATTAGAATTATTAAAGTAACATTAAGCTCTTCAAAATGATTGGTTGTTAATAAATTTCTGTCTTAAGCTTTCCTCCAAGTAAAGGGCTTGCACCAAATAAATTCCATATCCTTCTGATGGTTAAGAAAATGTCACAACTTTCTCCTCTCTTTACTTTGTTCCACTGATAGTTTTCCACACCCTTTTTCACTTAAAATTAACAATTCTTCTAAAGAGTCATGCATGTAAAATCACCAATATTTCATTATATCTTCTTATGTTTGAGAAAATATGTCTTATTTTTTAATGTTGTAGGTAAGGAAGAGATTGAATCGTTAACATGGATGCTCCCATTTGTGCAAAACAAATCCTAGACTCATTGAAAAAACTAAATGGAATTGTTTGTTTATTGGAAGAGATCAATTTTCTAAAGTGTTGTGCCCAAGGGCATCTTATAACTATTGGAAAAAAAAAGTGTTGACCCTGATCGAATTAGGGTGGTTTCTTCCAACAACCTTTTTTTCAAACCTTGAACTGAAGAAAGAAGAATCACTATAAATATGAGTATCACATAATTTACTTCAAAAAACAAAATTTCAAACAGGTCCAAATAGAAAAGCCCATTAAATAAATTAATTAGTCATCTAGAGTAGCATATTAGTTAAAAAAAAAAATCAAATACAATTATCATGGAAGATAAAATTACCTCATTGAAATAAGGAAAATTCAGCCTTGATTCAACACTAAATCGATCGATATTTTCTGGCTCTTTAGGAGTGCGATCGCACAAATCAAGGGAATAATACTCCTTGTCATACATTTTCTTGACAAAAGGTTCCTCAATTGAGTCCAAGTATGAACTATTCTTCTCATGATTCCATTATGTATTTGGAGAATCCACCATCCTTGGAAATTGAATAAAACAGGTACTTATTAACAAACCAATATTTCTTCATTTTGGTAAAATTAAACCAAAAATATTTGTAAAAATATTTGTTGCTAGTACAATGCAACTTACAAAAGGTGAACAAAGAACACGTTGAACCAAAACTCGTCTTAGCCATAAGAGAGTTAATCGCAAAAGCAAAATAAAAATAAGATGCTTTATTTTTAACATCCTTAGAGTTTTGTTTTTGAACCAAGTGACTTGGTCAAATTTGCAGGGTACTAAGACTGCCTTAAATGTATTTGATGTGAAAGAGCATTATATTTTTATAAACTCCTTAGTACTGATGATTATCTAATCTCAATCTATTACTGGGTAAAGTTGGAGTCTCGAAAACTATTGGGAACTAAGTCCCTCTAACTAATGAAGATTCCTATGACTTCAAAATTGGTGATACCAATTTGAGGGGAGTCTCCCTAGATTATTTAAGGCTTCAAATTTGAATTCCCATGGGAAATTGGCAACCCAAATATGTAATAAAACTTGTTGATCTTCAACAACATTTTCAAAATTTTCATTTTTCCTTTTCAAATGAGTGATAACAAACTTTAGAGTGATTATACGTGTCAAAATAATGCAAAAAATTCACAAATTTGCTATAAAATCACTTTTTTCTAGGATAAAAGTTTTAGAACAACTTAAAAAATTGACCAGAAACAAAATAAAAGATCTCCAAGTCATTTTTTACTGCTGATATGAGATATACCTTTATTAGTACTTGAAATTGACCAAGTGTTTTGTAACAAAAAAAACAAAGAAGCTTAATGTAGCATTAGGAAATATACTCATGTTGTCACCTTGGTTGTTTAATCTACTTTTGTTCATAAATTATACCTTAGATTAATGAAATAATTAATTTATGTTTCTAATTAGGAAATTAAAATGATCAAGCTAGGTTGCAAACAAAGAATTAGGTAGATCCGATAAACTAAATTTTTATTTAAATTTATTACAAGGAAGTTTAAATTTGCAATGGTCTGTTGCAGATATCAACTCATTATACTAAACATGGAAATGATAAAAGATGTGATAAAGTGGTAAACACTCTCCTATCACATGTGGATTGGTGCCTTGATGGATTGGACTGATCGAGAAAAGAGAGTCAAAATCTGCTACATGAACTTATTAAGTTCTATTCTTGTAGATAAATATCACAATAAAAATGAGAAGTAAATCATAAGAACACCATAATGTCACATGCTCAACATAAAATATTGAAATTTATAACCACAGGTAAATTGATAATTACCACCATAAAAAAAAACATCCAAAAATTGATAAAACATGGATCAACTTTGAAAATTAGATAATACCACTTCTCTACATTCCTGCTCACTCATTGATATAGATGATATAATGGATCAAGGATGTCCAACTTTTGATATTGAAAATAGCCACCACCCTAACTATGGAAAGGATCTCTAGGACTTTGGTGGGAACTCTTTTAATGTTGTTTCACATTTCTTTGCATTTATGAGATATATATTAGATTTGGAAGAAAGACATGAAGATTTCATGATCATATTATTTATAATTTATTTGGGATAATAGCATAATGGCTGGATCAAACATTCTCACAACTCAAAGAGCATAAATTCTCTCAAAAATCTAGTTGAAAGTTTCCTCAAATATTGTCACCTAGGATTTGAGAGATTTTTTAGAGACAAGCAGTGGAAAAACAAATAAAACACACAGAGGCACAACATAATAATGAGACAACAAATTTAACGTGGTTCACCCAACCAATCTGGGATATGTCCACTAAACAGAGGTATCGACAGTCTTATTCATCAAACAGGAGATTTACAACAACAGAGTTTCTCATTTGCACTTCTCTTCCTCTCACCTCACATCCCTCATGCTCAGAAACCTCTACGGGCTTACATTTTATAGCTGGGAGTAGAAACTAAATCATAAATTCAATCACAACAAAGTAGGATGAAATAACTCCACATCAGGATTAGATGCAGTCAATTTAGCAACAAATCCTATTGTTGTCATATTTATGAGATTTTGCCCAAATTATTATTAGAAATCTCAACAATCTCCACCTTGACAACAATTAGCCTGATACCCTGTTCCATTATTATTTTCATCTTTTCTGCAAGCCAAGAGAAGCCAGACACCATTGTAGCTTCTCTAATAAAATTGGTTTCGGGAACATGTCTGCACAGTTTTCCTTTGTGTGCACTTTTTCAAGAGAGACTCCCCGTTCAGTGATAACTTGTCTTACAAAATGGTACTTAATAGGTATGTACTTTTATTTACTATGATAGGCTGGATTTTTAGCCAAACGAATTGCACATTGACTATCACAAAATAACTTTATGTTTTCCTACAACCTACCAAACTCACCAAACAAACCTTTCAACCAAATTTCTTCTTTGCAAGCATGTGAAGTAGCTATGTATTCTGCTTCTGTAGTGGATAAAGCAACAATGTTTTGTAGCTTTCACATCCATCTTATAGCTCCACCTGCAAGAGTAAAGACATATCCTGAATTTTACCTTCTCTTATCCAAATCACCTGTGAAATCAGAATCAACATATCCGCAAACAAATTCACTACTTCTGTTATAAGTGATACAATAATCACTTGTGCCTCTCAGATACCGAAGCACCCATTTCACCGCTGATCAGTGTTCTTTTCCTAGATTTTCCATATACCTGTTGACAACCCCAAATACATGTGAAATATCTAGTTTTGTACAAACCATCACATACATCAAACAACCTACTACATTGGCATATGGAATTAGAGACATATATTCCTTTTCTTCATTTGTGTTAGAACATAAACTTGAAGAAATCTTAAAATGGGAAGCTAAAGGGACTGAAACAGGCTTCACATTGTTCATACCAACCTCAAGATTATTTTCTCAATATACTTATGTTGTGATAACCATAGCTTACCATTGCTCCTGTCTCTAAAAATCTCCATGCCCAAAATCTGTCTTGCTGCTCCTAGATCTTTCATATCAAATGTCCTAGCCATCTGAGCCTTTAACCTGTTGATCTATGTTATGCTTTTGCTTGCTAAAAGCATATCATCAAAATATAACACTAAGACAATGAACATGCCATTACTCAATTTCTTAAAGTAAACACAATGATCATATTCACTTCTTATATAATTTTGACTCATCATGAAACAATCAAATTTATTGTACCATTTTCGAGGCGACTGCTTAAGACCGTACAATGATTTCTTGAGCCTGCAGGCAAATTTCTTGTTGTGATTTTGAACAAACCCTTCCAGTTGTTCCATTTAAATCTCCTCATCTAAATATCCATGTAAAAATTTAGTTTTAACATCTAGTTGCTATAATTCTAAATCAAGTAAAGAAACTAATGCTAACACAATCCAAATTGAAATTTTTTTTACAACTGGTGAAAATATCTCATGAAAGTCAATTACTTCTTTCTGAGAAAAAACTTTCACAATTAGCCTCGCTTTGTACCTTTCTTCTTTATCATCAACACCCTTTTTCAATTTGTAAACCCATTTACATCCAACATTTTTCCTATCTTTAGGAAGTTCTACTAGATCCCATGTGGCATTCTTGTCTAATGCCTTAATCATCTCATCCTTCATAGCTTCTTTCCACTTATAACTGTTAGAACCTTCTACAACTTCCTGATAGCACAAAGGTTCATCATCATTAGCAGTTAAAGCAACTGAAGTAACATAATCATCATACCTTTTAGGAGGACGTCTGATTCTCGTGGACCTCCTTAAAGATGTTTCTGTTACTTCCACAATTTGTTGATTATTATCTGTAGGCACTTCTTCATGATCTGCATCTGAAACTTGTTCATCTGGACTATCGTCGGTATTTGAACTGGTTTCAAACTGAATATGTTGAAACTTAGGTACATTATCCTGTTTCAATTTCATATCTACATCTGGATTATCGAGTGAAGATTCATTTAATTTAACATATCTGTTAATAATGATCTTGTCAGTAGTAGGATCCCACAACCTGTATCCCTTAGTCCCATCACCATATCCAACAAAGATATATATTTTTTATTTAGGATCTAATTTAGAACGTTGATGTTTCGGAATTTTAGCATATGCATCACAACCAAAAGCTTTAAGTTTATAATAATCACATGGATGACCTTTCCATACCTCTTGAGGAGTTTTGCATCCTATTGCAGTTGATGGTGATCGATTTATCAAGTAACAAGCTCTAGAAACTACTTCTATCCACAATTCCTTCTGCAAATTAGCATTACTAAGGATACTTCTTGCTCTCTCTAAGAGAGTCATGTTCATGCGCTCAAAAACTCCATTTTGCTCAGGAGTATATACAGTAGTTCTATGTCTCTCGATCCAAACTTCCTTGCAATAATTATCAAATTCCTTTGAAGTAAAGTCACCACCATTGTCAGTTCTTAAACATTTAATGGTTCTTCCAGTGATGTTTTCTACTAATTCTCTAAACTGTTTGAAAACTGTGAATACATCAGACTTTTTCTTTAACATATAGACCCACACTTTTCTAGAGAAATCATCAATAAAAGATACAAAATATGAAAAATCCTCCATATGAGGTTGTAGGAGATGGACCCCAAACATCAGAATGGATATAATCAAGGATTCCCTTACTAGTATGTTTTCTAGTTTTAAAATTCTACTTGCTTTGTTTCCCAAATAGACAATGTTTACAGAAATCTAACTTAGAAGATTTTAAACTAGGAAGTAACTTACGATCAGATAAAATTTTTAATCCTCTTTTGCTCATATGGCCCAACCTTTGATGCCATAGTCGAATAGAATCATTGTCGTCTTCCGATACTGTAGAAGCATGATCTGACTCTGTTCTTCCTTCTAACTGATAAATATTTCCAATCTTCTTTGCTTTCATTACTAATAGGATTCCTTTATAAATTTTCATTACTCCACCTTGAATAAAATTTTTATATCCATTTGTGTCTAGTACTCCTAGATAAATGAGGTTTTTTCTGAGTTTAGGTACGTGTCTTACATCAGTTAATATTTTATTTTTCCCATCAAACATTTTAATCTGGATGCTTCTAATTCCCACAATATTGCATGAGACATCATTTCCCATGTAAACCACTCCATCATTGATTGATTTATAAGATTTAAAACACTCTCTATGAATGTGCATGTGATTTGACGCACCAGAATCTAACAACCAATGTTGATCATAATTAGACAAACTAACTGATAACACTTCATCACTAATACCTGAAACGGATGCCAAACCTGTATCTGTCGTGTTTGCTTCTTTCTTCTTTTTCGAAGAGTCTCCTTTGTATGTTTGTTGTCTCTGCCAACATTCCTTCTTCAAATGTACCGATTTTCCACAAAACTAGCACTTTACCTTACTCTTCTTCCCTTTCAATTTTTACCGTGAGTTGTTCTGCTTACTGAAGCGTCTTTCTTTAGAATGACCTCTAACCATCATTTCTTCTGATGTAGAGGTTTCTGAATTTGACCATGTCCTTTTTTCTTCAGATAACAAACCTCTAACAACATCATCAAATTCAAGGGTTTCTGATGAAATAAGATTTATAGAAGTAACAAAATGATCCCATGACTCAGGAAATGAGAATAATAAAGTTGCAGCTTTATCTTCTGAATCAAATTTTACATCTATACTATCTAAATGCACCAGAAGAGTATTAAAGGTATTCAAATGATCAGTTATTGATATACCTTCCCTCATGCACAAGCTTTACAACTGTCTCTTCAAAATAATCCTATTGGTTAAGAATTTTTTCATGTACATCTTTTCAAGCTTTGTCCACAAACCAGCAGCAGTTTTCTCTGACACGATGTTAAACAAAACATCATCTGCAAAACACAATTGAATGTTTCTCAGTGCTCTTTCATCGACGTCACTCCATTCATCATCCGTCATGGTGAAATTTTGTTTGGATTTTCCCAAAAGTGCCTTTGCCATGCCTTGTGGCACGAGTAGATCATGCATCTTAACTTTCCAGATCTCGAAGTTATTCCTTCCATTAAACTTCTCGATCTCAAATCGAGCACTATGAGTTTTTTCCTTATTGAGTAGCTTGTGCCAAAAAATCTCCAATTTCAAAATAATAATTTTGATAAAAAAAAAAATGCCCTTCAAAAAAAAAAATATGCATTCCTTTCGCACATTGCACCATCGAAAAAAGCTTAGTCCTAGGCCCTAGGCCCTACACAAGTGCATATTTCAAAAATCGATATATGAGGTATCGATTTTAAATGGCATTATAACAAAAATCTTCATTTAACATTTCAATACAAATCGATTTAAACATTAGTCGATTTAACAAAAAATCTCGTTACCATATCACAGCTCGGCAGCTTCAGATATTAGAAGCCGAATGCTTACCAACACTGGATTATACCTCAATTGCACGTTAATACAGCTTCGATTTATACCAAGGTTCATAGGCAACTTGTTTTATACCAATGATTTATACCAATCCACGCTCGTTTTTTGAGGATTAGCTTCACTTAACACTGGCTGGATGATATGCGTTCATGTCTCCTTAATTTGTTGTCAACATGAATTAACACAGCGGAAAAAAAATAGCGGCTCTTTCTCACCGTCATGATAATCACCACCGGCGCCATTTCAAAACGCTATTCTTCGCTCAGCCACAGAATTGTATGGAGGCACAAGCCTGAAAACCTCAACAGTATTCCACGCAGCTTCTTTGAAATGGGGAACTGCTTTGACACTACCAATTTAACATAGAAATTTCACTGCAAACACAGATCCTCCGCAAACGCTATTGTATACACTCAAAGTGATTATCACTGTAAAACCAAAAGCACAAACTACAATGTGCTTAGCAGGAGAGAATACGCTACTCACACGCAGCAGACCCGGCCTCTCCACTCCTCTGTCACACACAGCAGACCTGACCTCTTGGCTTCTCTGTCACACGCAGCAGACCCGGCCTCTCGGCTCTGATACAAATTGTTAGAGACAAGCAGCGGAAAAAACAAATAAAACACATAGATGCACAACATAATAATGAGACAATAGATTTAACGTGGTTCACCCAACCAATCTGGGCTACGTCCACCAAACAGAGGTATCGACAGTCTTATTCATCAAACAAGAGATTTACAACAGCAGATTTTTTTATCTTCACTTCTCTTCCTCTCACCTCACATCCCTCATGCTCAGATACCTCTACGGGCTTACCTTTTATAGCTAGCAGTAGAAACTGAATCATAAACTCAATCACAAAAAAATAGGATGCAATAACTCCACATCAGGATTAGATGCAGTGAATTTAGCAACAAATCCTATTGTTGTCATATTTATGAGATTTTCTCCAAATTATTATTAGAAATCTCAACAATATTTGATGATCATGACCAACACTTGTTGCCAACATTGCACTAGGAAGGCCACATTTGTATTTTTCTAGGAAACAATGGAATCCATGAAGATAATGATGGAGATTTGTGGAGGAATAAGACCCTATGGTGCTACGTGAAGGAATGGATGAAGATGAAAATGAAATTTAAGAAGAATATCTTCATCCTCTCCTTCAACATGATGAACATCCAGATAAGGAAGACAATTTAGAGGGTGAATACCTATATTGTGATGATGTTTCTATTTATATGAATAAAGTGTTGAGATTAAATTTGAGGAAGTTAGCATAATTGGCATCATTTAGGATGGTACTATCCTACTATAGATCGAGAAGAAGAATAACACAATAGCCCTGCTATAGACTTGATGTAGATTCATTATTTATGCAAAGAAAAGGAATATCATATGTTGTGTTTTTTGAATCCAATCCTATCTATGATGAATATTAGAATACAAATGACATTAAACAACATTTCTCAGATTATGCTGTGATCCGTTTTCTTTTCCTATAGCTTAATTTCAACACAACTAATGTGATGTGTAATCAATCCAACCCCAACGCAGAGAATGACAAGGATGTTTATGAAGATAACAATCAAGAAATTGCTAAAGGGAACATACCAGACAACCTCTTGATGATGGATTAATTAAACTTTTATATTTTGTAATGATGAAATTATTACCTCTCCAATTGATGAAAACTATAAAAAATATGAAGAACTTCCAACTTTGGAGACCTCAAATGATATGCATAAGGGAAATTGCATAAGAACAAAGAACTATACAAGATGTAATGATAGGATTTTTCTTGTTATGGAAAGTGCGCGAAAGGGTTTCTCACCGCAAAAAGTAATATAAAAGGAGAGGGTGAATGGGATGAATTTTTTTATGTCCAGTCATCATATATCATAGATTCCTTGACAAAAAAGATTACTAGAAATTTTAGTGAAAATAAAACGATGTTTAATCAAATATTCCATTGAAATTTATCAAAGAGACCCTAAAATCTTGGTTTCCATCTCTCTTCTCTGTGGAATAAATGGACATTCCCAAGATGTTGTAACATAAAATGAATTTTTTGGGAATACGGGAGTTCTTGAAAATGGACTATTTAGTCCAAAGGTGATGGCGATCCCAACATATTTTCCTTTGGAATTTATTGTGTCTCTATTATCAACAATGATCAAACAAAGTGGAATAGGATATTACATTCTGGAGATGATGAAATGGTTGCTTTGGATTACAGACTTCACTTTTGGAAGTTTACCTTCAGAGTTTGTGGTTCTCGAGTGTTCCCAAGAAGGGAATGTGTGTCCAATAGGAGCAAGATGTTAGCCCCAGATTTTCTTGAGGGTAACATAAGAAATCTGTCCCTCAAAATTATCCCACAATTTGTGGACAAAGGAGATCGATCAAATGTTTGGAATTATATTACTATGATCAACCTCTACTAGCTCTAGCGATAAATATGGTAGTTTATGGGTCTTCTCCTAAATTATAGATAAGGCTATGGTTTGAGAGGCACTTATGAGAAGTTTGATTTCATATAGAAGAATATAACAAATATAATTAATCACATGGCTAGAACATCACCTGGTATAAGTGATGATCCTAAAATTAAGTGTAACCTAGTGTGAAGATTAGACATGGTATTGTATTGGGAAGCATTAGGGTTTTTTTTGAAATGTATAACCAATTGTCACCCTACAACAATGTTTTCCACAGGGATGATGGAGATATTTGATAGTTTCAAAAACTAGGCAACATTTGAAGTAGATACTCCATGACTTATAAGGCTAGATGGCTACTAGCTCTGTAGAATTATTGTGGGGCATGCATGTTAAAGCTTAGTCAAGTGAGAACACAATATTGAAAATTAATCTAAATCAATCATAGTGTTGTGCCCTGAGAATAATAAATTCATCTGTATAAATATCTAATTACTTGATGTTGTTTACATGGTATACTTATGTTAGGAGATAATTGTAAAATACCAGCCCATAGTAAATATGTAACAACAAAGGGATTAATTTCAACAACTTTTAAAGTAGGCTGAGTTAAAATATGCAATTAACACTACCCAAGACATTGGTCTGACTATAAATAAAATGGTCGCAGAAAACCTGCATCGAGTTGAAGTATAAATGGAGGTTTAAAAATAAATCAATTCACACACACACACACACACATTCCATCAATGAAAATTTCACTCATTGGACTTATTATAGAATCAGACTATTTGTGTTTCAATTTAATTTTAGGTTTATGGGTGAATCCTGACTTAAGATTGTATAGGCAAACCTTTCGAAGGTATTTAAAAACAATTTGAACTGTGGGCCAACCTTTGTAGGAGTTATTTTCTTTATGGAATTTCATTTGTTTGAATATTCATGTTCATGTATCAAAGAGAGCATGGGTTTGTTTGAGAGGTGTTCCTATTGTTTGGAAACCTTTGCAATCATTCTCCAAAGCCCAAAACGTTCACCTTAAAGAGACCTCCAAATCATGGTGTGTGGCATGTTAGAAGGTCACATGGAAGGTTAGAAATCCCACACTATCCCCATGGAGGAGGATTTGGGGAAATAGATTCCATGTTTGGAAAGCCTTTGAATTCTAGATAGTCCACTTCAAAACATCACCCATACATTTGGTGAGCCTTCGAAGGCTAGGAAGTACCATGTTTTTAGGCTTGGAAGGTTACTAGTGGAATGGTACATTGTGGAAGGGCCTTTGAAGGCTAGAAGCCTAACATGAACTAAAAAAAATTGAAATATAAATTCCATGAAGAAGACAAGGTATACATTTACATTCAAAAAGTTCGTTTCAAGTAGAAGGATCAAAAGCTATAACCTCTCAAATATATCCATCCACCATTTTAAATAAAATATAACGCAGTAAGTTTTGGCTAGCCTTATCACAATATACGAGCGTTCATCTTGTGTTGAATGAAATTTGTCTAAATCTCTTTCAATCATAGGTAAAAAATTGGGATGAAAATGAATTATTGCTACATTTCTTGAGGGAATCAATACAAAGGTTGACAATGATTTGAGGGAAAATAATTTTGAAGAACAAAATCAGTAAACAATTGGGTATAGTTCATATTTATGAAATTATGAGTAATTTAACTAGAAAAAAAAATGGAATATTGCATAATAAAATAAAATGTAGTTTCCCTTATTGAATTTTTAGTTGAAGGGGGAAAACAAATCCTATGTAAGGAATTTTGATTAGTTGATATGTGCACAACTTCAAAAAATTATGGGAGGAAAGTTCTACACCCTCTACACCAACACAAGAATAATTTATGTATAAATTACATGCTTAACACTAGCACAAAGATCCAAAACTTGCATCGGGGTGCAAAAACACCTACACCATTGCCAACATCCCCAATGTGTGCTACAATAGTAGATGGAAGTTTGCTAAAATTCAAATATTGGATCGCTCACATGATAGTTATTCAAGTGCAATTGCAGCACTGCATTTCTTGTAGAAAAAACATGCATATAAGAAAACCATATTATGTTATCCTTTCAGGCTTGTAAAACATAATATTTTTCATGATAGAACCAATGAAAACCTCTCAACTATGAGCAATTATTTTCTATGTTGGACATACCAGATATTCTAGGATGTAAGATACCTTTGAAGGTCAATAGTTAGAATTAAAATATTTTCTACAGGTGTGGAAGAAGATTAAAATTTTACTTTGGGGGTGAGTATTTAATCCCAATAAATTGAGGCATTTTACAAATCTTGGGGAATTTCATGCTTGAAGAAAATTCCACATGGTCTTGAGCAAGATAGCTGTGATAAGAAACAAAATCATACCTTGATAAAAAATGCATGAAGCATGAGAGAGAATTCTAGCTTAATCAAAGGATTTTGAGTTGAAGTAGTTGCTACAAATAATTACATGGTATTGAGTAAGATAACCATGCTAAGAGACTAAATCATACCTTGATAAAAAAATGAATGTAGCATGAGAGAGAATGGTAGATTAAGCGAAGGATTTTGAGTTGAAGCAGATGCTACAATTAATTATTTGATTAATATGTCACCAAGTTCAATTTTGGGTGACATGACACTAGAGGAAGTCAAAGTGGAAGGAAGCCCTCTCTGGCACATCTTAGGTTTCTGAAGTGTGAGACATGGATGTATGTGACTAAGGTGGATAAGACGAAACTCTAAAGCCTAGCTTAAGAAAAGGATTTTGAGTTGAAGTAGTTGTTGCAACTCATTATTTGATTAATATGTCACCAAGTTCAATTTTGGGTGACATGACACTAGAGGAAGTCGAAATGGAAAGAAGCCCTCTCTTGCACATCTTAGGTTTCTTAAGTGTGAAACATGCATGTATGTGGCTAAGGTGGATCAGAAAAAAATTGAAAACATATTGGTCAACTTCCTTGACCCTTTATTGGCTATTCGTAAGTATTATGAATCCACAATTATTAATAGAAAGGTAACCCCTAGCAGATCAAGGGCTACAAGTTGTGGTTTATGCCTGAACATCAACATAACTAAAACCATGTTTACAACCAGGATATGATTTTTGAGGAGGATAAATCTCGTGGATATAAACATCAATAATCCATTACAAAAAAAAATTACAACGTGTGGTGATCCTAGATAAGCATAGATGAATAGTTGCAATAGTTGTCGAATGTGGAAATTCTGGAGGAAAAAGATGAAATTCATCTTCATTTTTCATTCCAGCGAGAGGAAAATCAATCATCAATGAAAATTCAAAATGTGCAATCTGAGCATGATAAACCAAATTGGGGGTAGAGTTTCAGGAACCTTTGAAAGTGAATGTGCCCTAAGTGATATGGCTATGAGCCATCTAGTTTTTTTTTCCCCTTATTTTCCATGGGTGATGAGCCAAAAAATGTTAGAGAGCCTCTTAGTGGAGATGAAGCTTCTTATTGGAAGAAATTCATGGATGAAGAAAAAGATACCATGGAAGATAACCAAGCCTAGCATTTGTAGGAGTTTCCTGAAGGAAGGAAGGCCAATAGATGAAAATGAGCGTTTAAGGAGAAATATAAGACAGATGGTCCAATGCAGCATTATAAACCTCATTGGTAACAAAGAGGTACTCTTATGCTAAGGGCGTTGATTATAATGAGGGTTTTTCTTTGATGGCCAAAACGAACTTCATTAAGTTGATGTTGGTGCTAGAAATTGCATATGATTTGGAAGTGGAGAAAGCAGAAGTGAAGACGAGTTTTTTAAATGCTGAGCTTAGAGAAGAAATATTCATGAAGAAACGAGAAGGAAAGGATTTATGATTGAATGGAGAGAAGACATGGTGTTTCAATGAAAGATATCAGTATATGGATTGAAGCAGTGCCAAGATATTGGTAGCAGTGGTTTAAGAAATATGTTGTTGGACAAGGTTGCATAAGGAGTGATGAAAATTAGTGTGTTTGCTTCAAGCAACAATATAATCACTTCATTATTCTAAGATTATATGTTCATGAAAAAACGTTTTATTAGTCACAATAAATAAAATAATCAAGGAAACCAAGTTCCAATTGTCATGTAATTTTGACATAAAGAACTTAGGTGAGTTACATTATTTCTTGGGAATTCAAATGAAGCAAGGCCACCAAAATTGGAAATTTTTTAGCAATAATAAAAATTATTTGTAAAACATGCTTCATATTTTTAGGTCCTAATATTTATAAGTGTAAATATGTTTTCACCTGACCTCATGTGGGATCATGTTTTTCCACTCACACGATTCCTAAGAGCTGCAAAGAATAAGAGGAGACGTCAAGAATTCCATACGTAGTGTCGTTGGTAGCCTTATATATGTAATATCATGTACAAAACTAGATATCATTAGAGAGATGTCAAGGGGATATTTAGGTACATATGGGGCACAAATGACTATGTTTTTTTCTACAGGAAATATGGAGTTAAAAGCCTTCAACGACATGAGTTTGTTGATGTTGAATGGGCAGATGATAAGCACAATTGAAATTATACTCGTTGCAGATTTTTGAGAGGGTTTCCAGTCCTTCAGGGACTAATTTGGGATGGATTGGAATTTAGTATGGGCACTGGGACATAGTCGATCATTATCCTCCCAAAAATTTACATACTGGTATTGTAATTGTGACCTCATAACTCTTGAATATTTTCCCAATGAACAACATCTAGCGATTCCAGAGATCTAATCTAACCTCTACCCTTCTAGCATAGTCATGTTCAACTACAAGGAATCCAAATATTTGACCTGATCTCCACCCTTTTGGTATAACAATTTTTGGGTACAGGGAGTCTAAAGACATAATCTAATCTCCACCATTCTTTCATAACATTTTTTAGGTACAAGGAGTCCAAAGATCTAGTCTGATATCCACCTTGTACGAATAACAATATTCAAGTATAGGGAGTTGATAGATATAACCCGATCTTCACCCTATTTGCATAAAAATATTAAAGTACAGGTAGTATAACCTAATCTCCACCTTTCTAGCATTATATTATTCAGGTATAGGTAGTCTAGAGAACTAAACAGATCTCCACCTTTCTTACATAATAGTGTTCAGGTACAGGGAGTCCAAAGATCTAACCCGATCTCCACCATGCCGCCATAATAGTATTCAGGTACATGGAGTCTAGAGATGTAAGCTAATCTCTACCCTATTGGCATAACAATATTTAGGTATAAGTGATCGAAATCTGGAACAGGGGAAAAAATTAGCTCGAAATTCAAAGTTCTTAGAATTTTTCCAAACCAGAATGATAGTGACTGACTTGTCACTAGGAATCCAATGCAACTCGTTTCATCGAAAACTGAGTTCGGATGAATATGTTATAGTTTGTCGATCGCCATTCATAATAGGTAGATTTAAAAAAAAATTGTAGAACAAGTACAGGGTGATGACATGGAAACCCATTCCGCATGCAGGGAATCTTCTTCATTTTTTGTCTAATGGGACTGTGACAAGTGTCACAATGGGATTCTCCAATTTGGTTTGTGAAGGTGAAAATTTCCCAATATCCTCGTAAGGTTGAATTCGATTTTTTTTTTTTTAATTATTATTATGGAAATATGCTCCTAAGGCTCGAATTTCAATGCTAAGACTAGATACATTTTATGTGGTGGAATTATTAAACCTATGGTTTACTATCCTAAGGTTCATATTCATATTCGTATTCCTAAAGTTTCGGATCAATTTTATGGGGGCATATTTTATATAGTCCAAACTTATATTAATGTGGTTGGCATTACATGACATATATTATATGTTATAGTATGCAAATTCTGATTTGCAATTTTCATATGTTAAACCTTGTTCTGAGTATATATTAACGATAGAGTGCATTTAACGGTTTTTATCAAAGTTTTATACCATATGGTTTATGTGTATTTCATTTCAAACCTTGGGTTAGCGATGTTTACAAAGGTTCCGATTGGAATATTGGATTTATATACAAAGCCTATAGTGGAGCATTAAACATTGTAAAGTGCGTATTATAAAGTTTGCAACGCAAAATATATATGCATAGGTGCGGAAGTTGGGGTTTGACCCTGTGACCTCCCCCCAACCATTAAAATATTTTCATCACTATGTCGTGGACATGACTTGTGAATAGTTGGACACAGAATTGTATTTAAAATTCAATGGATTCTCTGATGGCAAGAAGGGAGGGGGCCAACTCCACGCGCAAACCCTCCTCCCACGTGACCTTACCATATGCCCAGGTCAATAGCACCTCCCACTAAACATGCTTAGTGCACACTTATCACTCACTAATCCGTATCTTATCCTTAATTAATCTCAATTAACAGTTGACGAAAATTTTGGCGGAATATCCAAGTCTGGCACCACTTCCAGATCTGTCAGAATTAACTCGCAGTTCTCCATATTTAGAGGCAAAATCTAGGGGAAATTTTAATTGAACATATATTGAGAAATTTTCAACCAATTTTGGCTCAACAATAGTCATTCCTAGCAGATTGGCATGCTCTGAATCCACTAGAACAACTTTTAAAGGAACATGAGAAAATATATAGGTGGTTTTGGTCACTTGAATAATTTTGAACCTTAGGGCCACCAGGAAGGAAGGCCATGTCCAGATCAGCTGAAGGCCAATTGGAGTGAATGAACAATCAATTTTATATGTATTTGATGTTATGAACATAGTGGTATATTTTTCAGAGGCGTTGGAGCACATATGAATATGATTTTTTCACTTTGGATATTAAACAAGCCCATGGCCGCGAAGATGGAAGGTCAAGCTAAGATCAGTTGGTAACCAAATTCAGAGATTGAATAGTCATTTTTGGGGTTTTCATGTCTTTTGAAGACAATGGAAAAATCAGAAAATTTATTGGAGCATCACATATTCTTGTAATCAGACATCTGACTCATAATCCCAAGAGGGGCTAGCTAGTTAAATCAGGTCCATGGTGATGTAGACTAGGAGGGGTGAAATCCATTATCATCCATTGTGTTATGTGATTGATGCGAGTTTTTTTTCTAAACTTCATTTGTTGTATATGGGTTTTTAAAAGTTTATTAACTCATAATTTTATCATAAAACACATGAAGTTACACACATAAACCCCTTCACAAGTGGTTAACATGAGATGATCCTAATCACACATTTTTAATACTAATGAGAGAGCTAGCATAGCAATAACTAGTTTTCCCATATTCAAATCAATAAGGAATCAAGAGATATAACCTGATATCCTCCCTATTGGCATAAAAATGTTCAGGTACAATGAGTCTAGAGATCTAACCAAATCTCCACCCTTGATACATAACACAGGTCAAGTTCAAGGACTCCAAAGATCCAACCCAATCTCCACCATACAGGTGCAACAATGTTCTGGTACAGGGAGTCCAAATATCTAACCCGATCTCCACCCTCCTGGCATAACAATATTCAGGTACATTTCTAAAAATATCTAAGCTAAAGAATAGTTCAAACCGATATGAAATAAACAGTGCTCAGATTGATTCATAAGATCACGAAGCTAGAAATGTAGCCTTGCATATCAAATCATTATTATGGTTTTGAACAAAACTAAGCTTTGTATTTGTATTTTGATATTCATTACATATTTTGGAATATTTCATAAATTTTATGGATAGATCCTATCCATCAGACTTCCTCAATATGTAATCTAGTACTTTAGCTTAGGTTGCAAGGGAAGGGTTGCATATCAAAACTTTGAAAAGGTTTTGAGAAAAAACTAAAGTTTTTGTTTCTATGCATGGGAAGGGTTTTGAGGAAAACTAAAAAAAAAATTGTTTTTCACTTGTTATAGTGTTTTTGTGCATTTCTTATTGGTCTCTACAAGTTTGAGCTCATTATATATTTTCACAAGAATAATCTGGTATAAGGACATGCTTTTTAACCTTTGCACTCTTATCATTTAGTCTCCACTTGATTTTACAACAAAGTATGGTTTCACTCTATAGCTTAAAGCATTCAAAAATCCATGACACCAAATCCATTCAACATCACATTGACATCATCACAAGTTTTCTTCTACTCTTGGAAGGAATAAATTATTCCATCAATGAGAAACTCCTCCAGATGGGCATCGTCAATATCTGAAGATCCAAAGTTAAAAACTACCTTTTCAATTGTTCACTTCCATATTTCATATCTTCGAGAGTGCTTCCCACATTTTTAGCTAGAGACTCAACCCAACCCTCAAAAGAAGAAATGTAACACAACCCGACCCTAAAAAGTAGATAGGATATTGAATTGCATAGTGTTCAAGTCCTAGACAAGGAACACACCACTTGTGATAATATTGTCAAAAAAGGAAATTATGGCCTAGTGTAAATATCAATTCAGTCAAGAGAAAGAAAAGGTTACATGGGAGAAAATAAAATTTACATAAACTGTTAATTTAGTATTACTACTGATAAGAGATAAAAGGTAGCATGTATTTTCGCATACATCAATCCTACCAACTCTGCGGGCTAAGGAATGTTAGGATATCACCCTATGTCCATGTCCACTGGTATTTATGGAATATATAGAATGGTCAAGGATCCCCTATTCATGGAGACCGCAAATGTGACATATCCCTCTATGACTAACTATTAAATTTCAGATCTATGTTTCCATATTTAACCAATGTAAAGAAAACCTGATTATTTTAGAATGTGTGAAGGCTAACCTACGAATGATTTGATGGTGAGGGAGAATATATTTTCCAATAAATTTTTTGAAGAGTTTTATTATTCAGATGATATATCCAAAACTTTATCAAGGGAATACAATGTACATATCTTGCATCTCATAAATTTAACTCACTCAAAATGAGAACAGCGAAAACCAGTTGCATGACTTTGAAGTTGGAGCTTAGCTTTAAATTTTGTAGACTAACCAAACTTGTATAAACTACCCTATCTCCTATTTAGAGGAAGTAGATAGTCTGTAGATTTTGTACACAATGATATAATACAAAATTCAGAGTGTGACAGGTGCTTGGGAAAATGAACGTCTTGAACAAACGTATCTTCCTATTTTGTTTGTGACAACAAAAAATATGTTGACATAGACTTAGCTTAGCTTAAAATTTTGCAAAATAAACAAACTTTTATCAACTTCCCAATTTCCTATTAGAAGAAGTAGATATACTATAGATTTTGTACATGATGATATCATACAACATATAGAGTCACAATTGTTGGGGTAAATGAATGTCTTGAAAAATCTCGTAGAAATATTTTGTCACAACAAATAAGATGTTGGGATAGGCTTAAAAACTATGGTTATGAGAATTTTATCTACCACTCAGTTCTCTAGAGGAGCTAGATATGGGTTAAGAATTTTAAATTTTAAACTTGTCCAATTTACAATAGGTCAATTGGGCTTAACCTGAGTGATAATGAGGTAAAATTGTTACCCAGGTGCTTTCCTAAGGATATGTTACCTCATAAAAAAGAAAAAATAGTGAAGTTTACAACTTGCTGCCATGAATGATAGCTCAAATATTTCATACATTGACGAGAAATGAAATAATACTGATGAAAATATAAATGTAAACCACAATAATATTGCCCAATTTAGATTTTGTGATTTGCGTGCCCATCGAAGTCCATTTTTTGCGAGAAGAACTAGAAAAAACATCTTGTGCATCAATTTTATGCGCTCTCCTTGATTTTCATACCCATCGAAGTTGAGTTTTTGCAAGAAGTGCTAAACAAAAGGTCCTACCTTTTAAATATCTGAAGCTCCTAGGTTGGCATCTATCTTTTTAACTGTCTCAATTGTTGATATGGTTCACTTTCATCTTTAATATATTCAATAGTCCTTCGCACAATATCAACAACTCCCACTTTGTTAGTTATCTCCATACTTGTATCTACCAACTTCCTGTAGTTCCTATGATCTAGAGCCATCCTTATAACTTATGGATGTATAAATGTAGATAATAATTTATATACAATTAAAAAACCATCCTCCATAAATAACAAGCTTCATCACAAGGATGGCTACATCTTAGTCCCTCTCAACTAAAACATATATTAAACATGAATTTACATTGCAAAGGGTAAGAGGAATTTTAATCTCTGCTGCAAGGAGACACATGGAAAATTTCGATACAAAAGCATTAAAAAATATTTGTTGAGCCTACAACTATAACTATAACATGTTATATTCTAGACAAAAACCACTAGTTCCTGTCAGCTATGGATATTATTAGACTTGTCTTCTAATGTAGGCTAAACAACCAAAAGTAAATCTTGAGATCCTATATAAAGTGAGTTATAAATGTTCTAATATACCTCACAGAATTTTCTTTCAGGGTGAAATAATGCAGGAAAAGTAGAATGTGCAAGCTCCTCCTTGTAAGAATTCCTCGAACTCTTCTCAATCTAATTATCAGAGTGGTTATATAGACTCTTGATATTCCTCTGGATTTGATGGAAGTGGATGACCTGAACTTGACGCGAGTCAACACGAGCACCAAAAAATTCGAGGGTTTTGAATTTGGGCGTGCATTAAACAACGAAGGGATTAAAAAGGTTGTAATAATGAGGATTAATAGAGATACGTATTCATTAATTTCACAGTTGGGCCACAGGATAGGTCACATATTTTCATATTGCTGCACTCTTGAAAATTCTACTGAATATAGCTCAATTTTCTTTAGAAAACATGCAACTCACAAGGGTAAGTACATGGTAAACACACCTCTCATAGATGCAATGAACGCGGGTGTGAATTATTACTATTTTTCTACCCATAAAATAATCCAGGATACCCAATTAGACCAATGGCATTCTAGGCTGAATTCTTTGATAGAAAAAAGCACATCCATGGTTCCAATCACATTTTTATGTTGATTATATACTGCTCTTCCTCTGTCTATTATGGAATAATGAGAAGACCTCCGTTCTCCAAAGTATATGACTGCCTCGGGTTTAAAGGATTCAAAATCCTCTACAATGAAATCAAAATCACAAACATTTCCCACAAAGAGGTCAAGTTTTCCGCTATAGACTTACTTCCATCTCTTTTGAATTGAGACAGTGGGAGTTAGAGAGTCAAACCCATGTTGTTGATATAACAACCTACATAGAAGGCTAATAGAGATGACAACTTGGTATCCTCTATTTGAGAGATGAAAATTGGTCACCCATCCACAGTAACCATCCCCTACTAGAACCATTACTTTCTTCCCTTTACCACACCCCCCCTCCCTTCCACAGTAGGGGATTTTGTTTTCACTTATTTATCCTTCACAACAACAACCCTTGGGGAAAATCTGATAAATTTTCTTCTACTGCATTATCTTTTAAACATAGATAAAGAGAATTCACTATGGAAAGTACTGAATGAATATGTTAAACATTGTAAATTAGGTAACAAGATTTCTATAACCTATGTGTGTACAAAATAAAAAAATCATAGCTAAGAATCTTACCGGTGAAGAAAACCTGAAGAATTTTTTGTCGTATTAGAGGAAATGATGTTTTCCCATAATTACCTATGTGAATGAATCCATGTTAAAAAAGGAATATGTTTTCCTCTCAAAAGTTTATAGAGTTAGAAACCACATAGTGCAACGTGATTCTCCAATAATAATAAGAATAGATGTTCAGTGGAAGGAAAGGGCTGAAACTGATACAAGATGAGGAAGTGGGATGGAAGGGCTAAAACTAATGAAAGATGAGGAAGGGAAACGTTCCTTAGTAGTGCAAAGAAATAGGAAAGGAAACTTTCCTTAGCAATGCAACAAAAAGAAAATTAGGAAGGGAAAATTTAAATAACATTAAAAATAATAAATTAATTAAAACAATAAAAATTAATTTATAAATTATACATAGTATAATTTGTAAAGAAAATTTTGGTCAAACATGAAATAAAATTTGTATTGAAATATACATAGAATATTTTCACTATACAACCATTATTCATTGACATGAGTTGGGATTTGTGTCACTGTAACCATCGAAAATGCATTACCTAAAGGGCATCCTGGTTGATCATGTAAAAGGTTTGAATTATAATGATAATTTACTCATATGAGGAGTTGGAAAAGGAAGAATTTTTTGTGGATTATAAGTGCATGGTAGAAGAGTTCGAGACAACTTCACAAAAAACATGGATCTCCATAAGTCTCAATACATGAACTGTATATGATAATTCTTGAGGATTATTTAAATTTTGCAAGTGATTAAATAAGGGTTTTAAGTCTCTTATGTCAAATTATTAAACACATAAACATGAATAAATAGTTTGTTTTTTGAAGAAAACAAGAGACAACATCACCATAGTAGTAAACACAAGACAAAAAATGATGAAGGAGTTCACCTCTCTTGGGCCACATCTCCTGGTCCAACTTCCAATGGTAGGGCCTCTTTCACTAAGCTGAAAAAATGTGTTTACATCAAATTAAAACGCTCAAATGGCTTCAACAGTAGCTCTTTCGGCTTCAAAACTATGAAAAACCCCTGTCTAACCTCTTTTTTCTCCCAAAAAAGCAAAAGGTTGCAAAATTTATGCTATCACCAATTTTTTCTGCTATTCGTTCTACAAATCACACCTATCTGCAAAATTTCTGACATTTTAGGGCTTTTTCAGCCATGTGGGGTGACAAATTTTCCTTCCACTGGCAGGATTCCAACCGCACCAGGTGAAAATTATCGCTTGGTTAATTGGGTCGCTGAGCCCTATACCCGACCAAAATTTTTCCATGTCGCGACCTTTCCACCATCTATTTCGGGCACATGCTATTTTTTCCCAGCACAGGTCATTGCTAACCATTAAGATTTCATGTTGGGATTCTCATTCACATATGCTAGCATTTTGGTTTTAGGGTTAGCGGAACCCTGCCCCAGGTAGGTTCCGCTACCCGCCGTTGGTTACCTGACCTCACAAATGATGTGACTACACCATGTGAATGTTGGTTCATCAAACTGTTACATTCCACCTGACCACAAGTTCTATTACGCCAAAATTTTTGGTAAGAGGGTTTATTTCATATGGTTTATGGTTTAAAACTCCGCAAATTAACATGGTGCATGAAAATTTGGTTATAAAAATTACCTCATATATATGAATTGTGGATCAGGGTTAGCCCCTAACCCTAGTCTATGGACTGGGGTTGGGGGTTTGGGGATAACCCTGGTCCCAAACCCCACTACTAAATGGATTTAAGTTTAAATAGGATTGGGTGACAATGGGGTTAAGAAACATATAGAGCCCAGATGGTAAATGGCTTGGTTGTGTAGTTGGAGGTTGTGTGTTCAACCCCTGGGGTTGTTTCAGCCCTTAAGAAATGTTTACACGGCCACCAGGAGGCCATCTTGCAGCCTCTAGTTAGCCCATGTGGTGCCTCCTGGTTGGTCCACCTAATCACACTAGTTAACCAATAAAAATTACCAATATGTACCCAAAAAAAATGTGATAAGTGGAAAAGATAGATTGGTCGAAGGAACATAGTCACCATGCCATGTCATGGTCCATTCAGCAGTATGGATTGCTGACTGTGTAGCCCTGTACATCCAAAAACCAATTTTTTAGTTGTTTCCAAAAACAAAAAAATTCATTTGAAGGAGCATACGATGTCGGTCTTTTGGGAAACGAGCTTCACCATATTCACAATGACGAGATATACATGGTTTATTAGGTTCCAAGCCATTCCAACAACTTTCAATTTTGAGCATAAATTTGATCCACTGGATCATTCCTCCTCACTAGAAGATTTTGGACCTCCAAAATCTCTTTATTAGTCAATAAATAGATCATTGTATAGCTCCCTCACCCTTCCAGTCTCCCACCATTAAAATTTTCTTAAATGTGACAATTTGAGGCTTTCATGAAAACTAATCCACCTTGGCCGTCAATCAAATAAAGCTTAAACAACTTCAAATTCTTCTCACCTTGAACACTATCGACATGATGATGCTTGAAATGTCTAGTCTTGGGCTTGGCTCGAGTCTTGACCAAATGTAATCACCATCACCATGAATCATCCAATTTCAAATAAAACTCTTTGTGAAACCCACAAGAAGAACTTTTTCACCCAATTCCCTCTTTTTCAAAATTTTTTGGCACTTGCTCTTTGACCTTTGTACTCTCTTGCATTGGCATCTTGATTACATCACTACTCAACAATGATCCTTGTTGCTACAATTTACTGCATCTTGTTTACCTCTTTTAAGAGGAAACATCTTAGACTCTTGAAACATTTTATCACAACTATTAGCAACCTCAATGAAATCATATTTTTCTTGGAAGGCCTCATTCACAACATCCTTATGCCTTGAACATTAAAAAAGCATAATTTTGACTAGCATTCACAATTCTCTTAATTTTTCCAACATTCATAAGAGAAAAACTCATATTCTTACTATGCGCTCTAACAATGTACTCAACCCTATTCTTGAACAAGTGATACTTATTCTCATGGAAATGAAAAATTTCTTTCTTATCATAAATATATGGGCTTCCCAGAACTATACCACAAATATAAAGCAGAATTACATCAAGTTCAACTTCATCAAGAAAGTTTTTAGTGATTGCAGATCTAAGGGTACACCTTCTTGTAACCTATAATTTCCCATTCTTACATACAAAACCTAAATGATAGGGTATAGGATGTAAAATGGTGTCTAAATTTAACTTCTTAAAAATTTCCTCTGAAATGATATTTCCTTGTGAACTACTATCAAACAATGTGTCAATCTTGGTATGTTTTGAAACAACTCTAATATGGAAAAGCTCAATTGTTGTTTCTTCATCTAGAGTATCATTAAGACAACTCAAAGAACTAGTACTTGCAATTTCCTTACCTTTCCAACCTATTGTTGCGATCTTTGTTTCATCTATGGAATCAAAAACTAAATCATGTTGTATTGTTGCAGTTGTCTTTTCCTTCTCCTTGTTTTTAAACTTCTTGGGTCTCACTTCTGGATGAAGTTTCCAGCAATGATCTTCATCATGTCCATGTTTGGAACAATTTTTTCATGTGAGTTTTTCTTTCTCCAAATTTATGGATACATTCTTCTTACCGTTTCCCTTGTAATTACCCTTTCCTTTCTCTCTAGACTCAAAGGTATTCTCACTTGTCTCATCTGGAACATGTTTCCCTCTTCTATCTAGATGTGTGGCTTGTGAATAAAATTCATCTAAAATTTAAGGATTAAATATCAGAATATTATTTCTTAGGTAAATATGAAACCTCCAATGCTGAGAAACCAGCTCCAAAAATAGAAGAAAAGAGATATCAATGCCTTAGAAATAAGCCACTACGAGGGGGTAACCTCCAATAAATTACATGAATGAACAATTCTTGGATGATACAAATGACCAAAACATCCTTCTATATATAGGAATCCATGGGGCCACAATATAATCCTAGTGGGACCACAATGTAATCCTAGCCCACCTAACAATAGTAATGTAAGGGCACAATAATAACAGTATGTGGGTTATAGGGGTAGAAAAATAACAATAAGGGGGGCTACACTAACATAATAAGGGACTGCACTATTAACATAGGGACTTAACATGCCCCTCTCCTTCAAACAAGTGTTGTCCTCAATGCTTGATTATTTCTTGATTCTTTTGTATAAAATTCTCATCCTCCCATGTGGAATCTTCAGTGGGTAAGTTCTTCCATTTGTTGAGATACTCTAAAATTGATCGTACTTGTCGAGTTCTTGTTTCTATGACTGCTTCAGAACTTCTTTCGATGTGATGTTGATCCTCCTGTTGTTTCATTAGATTCTGCACCAAAGTTAGGTTATCCTTTGAGAGTTGGAGAACTTGTTATTGATGCTAGATGTGATCTTCCACTAATTTATCATCCATATTAGCTATTATTTGATCCTTCAAACTATCCAACTTAGCCTCTATTTCTACTTTTAGACCATCTATGTCATCTTTGGTTGCTCTTCGTAAGATCAAAAATTGTTTCACTTGTTACCATAATTTTGATATCTCATACTGCAATTATTCCTCTTCATACGTCATAGTATGGATTTTTGAGGGCTTAATGGGTATGGAATTAGTTTTTGGATGCATTATAGAACTCAATACTGATAAAAATTATAAAATATTCCCCTGGAATCACTTCAAACTTGTTTTTCAAACAAACGTTATGCAATTTTAAAAACCAAATACACACCTTTTTCTTGCTTTTGAGGAGCTCGATATTGAAATTGAATTATCTCTATGATTTTAGATCTTCAATATCTGAAATTTGACACTATGGTAGCCCTTTGAATCCTCTTTTTAATGCCATAGGTCTGAACTGATTTGGATTCTTCAAGACAAAGTTATCTCTAATATCCCACAATGACCTAATTATGGATTAGTTTAGTAGAGTGAACCTGTACGACTTGCCACATGTCATTGTTTGCTCCATCGGCTCTGAAATTGATAGAAAAAAAAACTTCAGTTTGTGTGCTTCTAGCCACCTTTTACAGAATTCCAATCTGATTCTCAGAGAGAGATTTGTGAAGATTTTTCCATGATCACATCTTTGATATGAAATTCGGGAGCCTGAAACTTCCACAGATCACATCTCTGTAAATATTGCGAACCAAGGTCTAAAATTTTGTGACAATGTTCCTCAGGCTATTAGCTTCGCGCTTGAAGAATTTCAACTTCTGAACCTTCATAGAACAAAATTTATAGTGAAAATTCCATGATGACCTATTTGGTGCAGTGAAACCCTAGAATCCAAAGCTTTGATACCAAATGTTGAGAAACCAGCTCCAAAAATAGAAGAAAAGAGATATCAATGCCTTAGAAATAAGCCACTTCAAGGGGGTAGCCTCCAATACATTACATGAATGAACAATTCCTGGATGATACAAATGACCAAAACCTCCTTCTATATATAGGAGTCCATGGGGCCACAATATAATCCTAGTGGGGCCACAATGTAATCTTAGCCGACCTAACAACAATAATTTAAGGGCACAATAATAACAATATGGGGGTTACAAGGGTACAACGGTAAAAATAATGGGGGATACACTAACATAATAAGGGACTACACTATTAATATAGGGACTTAACATCCAATGTATTTTAACAAAGTTTCTTGAGATGTCAAATCTACACCCAAAATTAGTGTTATTCTCCTAAATTATTGAGTATAGATTTGAACATTTTTTCGTTTACCTTGTGTAATGTTTTTAAAATCCATTATATATTTTTGCATGTATACTAATGGATAAAATTTTATTCTCAAGGAATACAAAAAACAATTCCAAGAGGTTAATACCTTAACATGTTCTTTCATGTCCTCTTCATTTTTGGCTTCCCACCCAATAAGAGCTGCACTTTCCAATCTTAATGAAGAAAGCTGATTCTTGGTGTCATCATCCTTGATTCTTTGTATCCTGCAATACACTTTAAGTTGACTTTTCCAATTATCTAATATTTAATCATTTACCTCTCCATCATACATAGGAGATAAAACTTTTTTTCAATCTCTAGAAATTGAGTTTTGCCATGACATTTTGGAGAATGAGGATGCGTTTGTGAAGGGATTGATGTGGAAGAATATGATGGTGAAGATGGTGGTGACGATGGAGGTGAAAATAATGGTGGTGTAAAATGTGTTTTGTCACCATTCCCATTACCTTTTGGATTCTTTTCTCCATATCCTTTTGAAGACTTATCTCCCTTTGGAGTATTAGAGTTCTCACCTTGCAACCTTGTGTTTCTCTCCTCATAGAGAAATTTCACCATTTCTGTCATATCAAAGAATTCTTTTCTGAAATAATTTTCATCCCCTCACATATTTTCATACTCTCCTTCATGTGCCATACTTTTTGAAGATTTTGTTACAACTTAAGGTGTAATTTTTTGTGTAGATTGGTGACAAAATTGCTCTCCTTGTCCTTGAACTAACTTGAGGACTTGAAACCGCAAGCTTTTCTTCTCCTCTCTTGAGCTTCAACCTTGTAAGCGTTAGAAACAATTGCAAACAATTAAACCCTCACAAAAACAAAGAAACCTAAGCTCTGATACCAAACTGATTTGTATATGATATTGCTTGAGGATTATGTAAATTTGGCAAGTGATTAAATAAGGGTTTTAAGCCTCTTAGGTCAAATTCCTAAACACATAAACATGAATAATAGTTCATTTTTTGCAGAAAAAAAGGAGACAACATCAACATAACAGTAAATGCAACATAACAAATGATGAAGGAGTTGACCCCTCTTGGGCTGCATCTCTTGGTCCAACTTCCAATGGTAGGTCCTCCTTCATTATGCTCAAAAAATTGTGTTTACATTAAATTACAGTGCTCAAATGGGTTGAATAGTAGCTCCAATGGATTCAGAACTGAAAAAACCCTTTTCTAGCCTCTTTCTTCTCCCCAAAAGGCAAAAAAATATAAAATTTATGCTCTCACAAAGGTTTTATGTTATTCCTTCTACAAATCGTGCCTGTCTGCAAAATTTCTGACAATTTTGGGTTATGTCGGCCATGTGGGATGAAAAATTTCCCCCTCGAAGGTGGGATTCCCGTCGCATCGAGTGAAAATTATCCCCTAGTTAATCGGCCTAGTGAGCCTCGTATCTGACCAATTGTTTTCCATGTCTTGACTTTCCCATTGTTGATTTTAGGCACGTGGTGTTTTTTTTCCGCTGGAGGTTAGTGCTAGCCATTATCATTTCATCTTGGGGTTTACGTTCACATATGGTGGTGGTTTGGTGTTAGGGTTAGAGGAACCCTGCCCCAGGTAGGTTACGCTACCCACCTATGGTTACCATACTTGACAACTAATGTGTCTACTACATGCGAACGTTGGCCCGCCGAACCGTTACATTCTGCCTCACTATTAGTTGTACACTTTGGGTAAGTGGGTTTATGTCAAATGGTTTAGGGTTTAAAAATTCACCAATAAACATTGTGGATTCAAATTTTTTTATAAAACATTACATCATATATATTAATTATGGCCCAAGGTTAGCCAGTAACCTTGATTTGCAGACTAGGGTTGGGGGTTAATTTCGGTCCTAATCCCCGCTACCAAATGGATTAAATTTAAAATAGGAGTGAGGAACAATAGGGTTAAGAAACATGTGGAGTGTGGATGGTAAATGGGTTGGCTGTGTAGTTGGATTTTGTGTTTTCGACCACCGGGGTTGCTGCTCAGCCCTTAAGAAACTCTTACACGACCACTAGGAGGCAACATTGTAGCTTCTATTTGGCCCACATGGTTCCTCTTGGTTATTCCACCCAATCACACCAATTAACCAATACAAATTACTATTTCGAAGGAAATATTAATGTGACAGGTGGAAAATAGAGATTTTCTAGCACACAGTCACCATGCCATGTCACGGTCTAGTCAGTTGTATGGAATGCTGACTATGCAACCCTGTACATCCAAAAACCAATTTTTTAGTTGTTGCCACAAATGGATATAACATGATTGTAGGAGAATACGATGCTATTTTTTTTCAAAACGAGTTGCGTCATATTTAAAACGATGAGATCTACGCGGTCGTTCGGGTTCTGAGCCATTATGACAACTTTCAATTTTGAGCATAAATTTGATCCACCTGATCAATATAAGGGTCTTCGTGTAATCCAAAGATCTAGTGGTCTAGAGCTAGATTCACTTCTCCACAAGATATGGATGTTGGTGCTTTTAAAAATATCACAAGACCTAACAAATCACTTCCCAAGGCTATAATATGGAGTCAGCTCTCGGCACACAAAACTCATTTATTCATGCCAATAATCCTTGCCTTCAATGAGATTGGATGTTCATAGGTATAAAAGTAAAAAAAAACCAACTACTACTACTCAAAGAGAATAATGTTAATTTCAACAAGAAAGTTGCACATGAACAAAGACCCATCCTCAGTTATAACCAACTTCTACGTCCAAATCCATTACATAATGAATGAAGTTACCACTTATACAAACGAAGGGACAACATGTATGATACCATCAACTAGTTTTTTATTCCAACCTCTTCATGCTAAAGAAAAATTAAATAAGGAATTTTCTAACCTCAACTTAGAAACATTCAAATTTGATTTCAACAATTAAATCAATGAAGAGGTAAGTACACAAACATATGAAACAGACAACTAGCTATATTCATAGCCTTTGATACAAAGAATAGAAATTAACCATGACGAAGGACACTACCTTTGAAACAATAACATTAATTTTTCTCCCCCTTTGAAATTTGTGCAATTTGTGGTCATGTTAGGGCCTAAATTATACTTTTCAAACCGTTTGGTTACACACACAAACACTTTGGTTTTTTTACTTGTGATTTAAATATTTTTACAAAGGGAGAGAATGAAACAAAGAATAAGTTACAAACCCAAATATCCCCATTCTTCATGGTCAATTCATGGTTCCTAGTGACAAATTCATGGTGTGATTAAAGCTCCATCACATTTCATTACACAAATTAAACCATATGATTGTAACGTGTTAGTTATTGTTGATTGGATTTGAGGAGTTTATCTTGCCCATGTTTATTCCCTATTAAACCCTTTCGATAGATTATGACGATTGTGCATATGACGTTGTGTGGTTCTGTGTCTACCAGCCACAAGATCATGGTCAAAAAATTTGGATTGCCTAGCCCTTTTATTGTGTTCATTTTCCCAGAGCTTTCAGTACTAGTATATCAAAAAAAATATTATAAATTATTTATTTTCATTGAAGGTGCCATATTATACATTAACACAAGTTGGGAAACATCGTAGGTAAACACTTTGTGAGTGAAATATCTAAGCTCGATCATGTTATGCACTCACTAGCCTAAACGTTTATCAAACTTTGGGCTTGAGAAACAAATTTCCATGTATGATTGCCTCTAACATCTTAAAGGTGATATTTAATGACTCCACAGGGACAATAAAGTATAAATAGTTATTCTAGACATGATAATGTTCGATTTATTAGTGTATGGGTTAAGGGATTATAACTTCGAGTTAATGGGATAGGGAATTTACTGGTTATGGGTTAAGGACTTATGGGTTGTGATAATTCAGCCCTTGATTCTCTTATCACCACTATCAGGGGCTCCTATGTAATTCGCTCTTGTTACCTTGCCTCTAAGCTCCTTATCCCATATGACATTAGGTCCTAAGTCCCCTTATCATTCTATAATTCTAGGATTTTATATCTTACTAAACCATGCTTGGACCTCCCTTTTCCCCATTCAATACACAAAAAAATACCCCTACCACCTTTTGGTCATACCCTTCAACTTCTCCTGATGTTATGAGCCCTACAATTTGGTCCCAATTCCCTTAAAACTATGCCCTTGGGCCACCTTCACTAAGGGATTAAATGCATTAGGGTTATGGGTTGTGATAAGGGATCCCATAATCAACTATTGGGGTTTCCCCAATCAACTTCAATTGCATGGTACATAAGAGAAATTGAAATAAAAAGACAAGGAACTTGTAAAATTGAAATTATTTGTTGAAGAATCAATGGAATGAAAAGCTACCATGGAGATGGGGAAATATTATGGTGGAGTTGATAAAAAACAATCCACCAATGTAATAATTACATTACAATATTTATTTATTTTATATATTTTTAACCTATGTTTGAGTTTAATGTATGTTTTCTCCTCTTAACGTATCTTCTAGCCCCACATATGTTGAGAGTATTAGTGTAATTTTTTTAAGACGCAATCCATTCCTAAATAAGGAGGTAGTATTCTCAGCATATGAAAAAGGAGATCCAATTGTAATATGACCTTGGTAAAATTTTTATTGAAGGAACACAACAGGGAGTCAAAAGGGGATGAAGCTAGATATGGATAGCTTAGATATTGCACAATTCATGTAGTTGAGGGCTTCTTATGCTAGTTTCAAATATACTTGGAGAAAACTAAGGGAATTTGAATGTTATTTTGAGCAAGTTGTTGATAGAACATTTGAGAAAGATTGTAGAATTGTATAGGATTGTTACCCATACATTTGGTAAGAGAATGGACCCATTTTAAAGGATGATGATAGCTAAAGAGACATCCTTATATCCTATTTATTCTTTTGAGTGGACATGAATTACGTTGGATCATGCATGGAGATGAACCTTAATTTATTCGTATGAATATAGATGCATTTGTGGACATTAGAATAATGTATTGTTTCCCTTTGAAAGAAAAATGCATGGAGGATATTTGGGGGAAATGTGATTGTCCATAAATTGTAGATAAGATTTGGGGACCTTGTGGCTCTTTTCCTTATACCCTAGTAGTGCTTGGAGGTTTCATTTGAGGGGTTACTCAAAAAAACCTAATATGGCAAAGAATATTAGTGTATGAGCACCTATGATTTGGGAGAAATGCTTAGGGGTTCTAGGAGGTAAGGGGTTTAGGCATCAAGGGTTAATGGCAAATGGTAAAGGCTTAGGGCATAGGTGGTTTACAGGTTAAATGGTTGAGGTCTAGGGAGTGTAGGGGTTAGAGGATAATGACTTAGTAAGTTAAGGAATTTAGGGGATAAGGGTTAAGCACCAAAGGCTTAGGGGTTAGGGGATTTAAGGATTAAGTTCTTAAGGGTTATGGGATATAGGTTTTAACAGGTTAGGGGATTATGGGTTAGGGGTTAATGGTTTTAGGGTTTAGGGCTAAAGAGTTAATGGTGAGGCTTAAGAGGATAAGGGGTTAGGGCTTAGGGGCTTCAAGGATTCTAAGTTAAGGGTTAAGGTTTAAGGGGTTAATGGCTTAGGTTTTAAGGGATCAAGGGGTTAATGGGTTGTGCATTATGACTGTAGGGGTTAAGGGGTTATGGGTTTGGGGTTACAGGGATAGGGAAGTTACTGATTATGGGTTAAGCGCTTATGGGTTGTTATAATGGGGCCCCTAATCGCCTTATCACAACTATTTGGTGTTCCCCTATCAATTTGACTAGTTGCCTTCCCTCTAGCCCCCTCGACCCCTATGCCATGAGGTATTAAGTCCCCTTCTCATTCTCAAATGCTAGGATTATAGATCTATGTAAACCTTTTGGCCTTGATTGTCAAACCTATACTAAAATATCATCTTCATGTTATTCTCGTCAAGGCCCATAACCTTACGAGGTAACAGTAGGAATTCCAAATGCTCGTTTTCCTCCTCCGGTAATTCTCCCCATTGCACCTTCACTGAATCTTTTATATTTCCCAACATCTCCATCTCCTTCTTCCTTGCATCCTCCCTTTATGCAACATATTTGGTAGTGGTTGAGACCCATTCATAGGATGCTTGGGCTATTTGTCTACACAACGTCTCTCGTAGTGGCTTCGATCCCACTTCTCCTTCATTTTCTCATATGATAGCCTGCTTCTCCTCAATTTCCTTCTGAAAGAGGAATCCCTTCTATAGAAAAGTTGACAGAGGAACCCCTTCTGCAGAGAAGTTTATCTAAACAATTTTTAAGTTTATCACCTAATAATTTATGAAGAGATACTTTTGTCTTTTAAAAAAACATCTTAAAATAAACCCTTTAGCCTATTTTTACTAGTTCCTTGTATTCGTGTTGTAACAATTTAAGATTAAATTGTCTTTAAACAAATAATCTTAAAATAAATCTTTTACCTTTTTTCATGGGAAAAAAACAATATTATTATACTAGATATAACAAATTTTTTACATATATCATTGGTCACATGTACATCCACGTTCAGTTGGAATGTTCTATTGCAAGAAACAAATTACATCAAAATACCTCAATAGTTTCAGAAAGTATCCCAATACTTATACCTTAACCAAAAATAATCCCAAAATAAAAAATGTAGTTATCATCATTGTTCCACATATCCCTCTTGTCCAAAAACAAATTGTAACTTGAAGTCCATGAGTTGCAAAAATATGAACCAATGCTCAGTGAATGGAAAATTTTCCACTCTATTCATTTATGTAATTTCCATAGAATTTTTACTATAACATAAAAAAATGAATATCATTGAAGTGTGTATGTGTAATTGTCATATTAGTGAATTGTTCCATGATTTTTTGAATTCTACCTAACTAGTTTAAAAATGAATAGTGGGGAGAAAGAAGATATAATAGAAATGCACTCAACAACTTTTTGTGAATCTCTGAAGAATTCTAGTTTTACTAACCCAAGCCTGCATGCATAGAAAAGAAGGCCCAAAAGTGCCAAAATTTCATCTCGTGTATTTGACCCATTACCCCCATTCTAGCATATATGGTACATAGAGGAGCATAGCCGAAGGATGAGCTGAGTTGGGTCACAGAAACGTAGGGTTTTCTCTACCCCTATAGTGGGCAGTGATAGAGCTCCTGACCGTTATCCTCTATTCTACAGAATCTGCACTCACGTGCACGTAGAAGAGCTAACAAAATGATAGTACCTGGGGGGCAGTGGCAGATCTGCAGTAGATAGTGATGCCAGACGTCCTAATCCATCTCTCAATGAAATGAAAAGCAATGATAAACCTATTATAACCTCTGAAGCACAACCAAAAGAGGAAAAAGAGAGCCAAGGATAGACTAAGGCCAATTCTTTGACCGGTATCCCGATAATGGCCCAAAGACCCGAGATCCAATTTCCTGCAGAACGTATCATTGGAAAAATCAAGTTCATGCAAGATAACACCCTCATTGGAAATTTTATTGACTTTTGGCCAACTGATAAAGCCCTTTATGGATGGATAAACTCCAAGTGGAAGCCCAAAGGTAAAGTCACGATCTAGCTAGGCCCCAAAGGGTTCTTAAACATTATATTCACCTGCATAGAGGACAAAAACTTGGTTGTGGATGGAGGCCCCTATTTCTTTAACATGTCTAGCCTCTTCTTAAGAAAATGGATCTAGTGCTTAAACCCTGACAAAGAATACCTCAACTGGGCATCGGTCTGGATCAGACTCTACTCCCTTCCCCAAGAATACTAGGACAAGTTATCCCTCCAAGAAATTGGTAACCACCTTGGAGCCTTCATCAAGATCATAGAGGAAACCAAGCTCAACCGCTACACAGCCTATGCCAAGATCTGCGTCTACATGCATATTTCCAAAGAGCTTTCGGACTCGGTAAGTATCTTTCATGATGATTTTGAATGGGTCCAATATATTGATTACGAACACATACCTTCTCAATGCCGCAACTGCCATGAACATGGACATCTCTTTAGGGACTATCCCCTCAACCAACCTCCAAAATCTGCCCCTACCACTAAGAATAATGACCTTGATGGTTTCACCAAAGTTTCCAACCAGAAAAGACATGCCAGAAAACCTATTTCTACCCCCAAACCCTCTAAACCCTCCACAATCAATAGCTTCAACATTCTAGCCAGTCAAGCTTTGATGGGTGGATACCCCTCTTCCACCCCAGAAGAATTCCGTCTTATGGTCACCCCTCATTAGAACCCCTCTTCTCCATTGAATCCCTCCACCTCAGCCCTAAAAATTGATGAGGGATCCAAAGCTCAATCCAAAAATAAAAAAGAAAAACAAAAAGAGGTCAAGAAGATACAAGATAAGAAAAAAGATAAGCAAAAGGAGAGCAAGAAATTTGTAGCCATACAAATTCAAGAACCTCCAATTGAGAAACCTATCAACATGGAGGAGGATACCCAGGGAAACAAAACTCAGCAAGATGATTAAGACAAATTAAAGGAGCTAAGCTAGATCACCTACATGGAAGAGGAACCAGAAAGCATAGACTTCAGGGACCTTCACATCAATGGATTAGAAATCGGCTACAACACTAGAGAGTATCAGACTATTCCAGCTCAACAAATCGACAGCTTAGTGGACGCTCTAATCAGAGCTCAAAATCTTAGTGGAAGCTCTTATTTAGGCATTCATGGAGTTAATTTCCAACGAGACACTTTAAATATTCTGAGAGAATCCAGAAAAAGGGGAAAATGCACAATTCTTCAGCCCCTAATCATTCTGGGAGTTCAATTAGCTGAATTGAGATGCTATCCCAAGCTGACCAGGTTCTATAAGGTCCTCCCCCACAGTTCTCAATGATGACGCTCACACCATAGAATATCTGAGGGATCAATAGCCCCTCAAAGCACCGAATAATAAAGAATAGAATGAGGCAGGACAATCCTTCTATTTTCTTTATGCAGGAAACTAAATGTACCAGTACAACCTTGCACTCGATCTTATCGAGGTTGTGGTCTGGTTGTAACACAGTTGCGGTACCTATCATGGGAGCCTCTGAGGACTCACCAATTCTTGAAACCTCCTCATCCTCTCCTTGACTGATCTTCACACCTCTCACAACTTCATTCAAGCCTCCTTTCATCTGATTGGCACTAACATCCATGGCCATCTCACCAATGTTTATTTTCCTCAATCCACAACCCTAAAAATTAACATGTTGGACTCCATTGAATTCCTCAATTCCCAGATAACCCATCCCACTGGATCCTCGAAGGATATTTCAACATGATCAGTAATCTCAATGAAAAAAGAGGGGGTCGTCTCAACTTGGACGCTCATAGCCATAGATTTAAAGAGTTCTTTCTCTAGAATTAGTTGATTGACTTGCGAACCTCCAATGGTCTCCACACTTGGAACTATCATCAGGGAGGATCATAGAAAATTGCTTCATGCTTGGATAGCTTTCTAATCTCAGATACCTCTATTCATTTAGGAGGTGACATGTTCTCCACAATTCTTCCCGCTTCAAGCTCTGACCACTGGGCCATTCAACTACAGTGGACGTGTTTGGGCACCACCAGCAACAAGCCTTTATGTTTCGAGCAATCCTAGCTCCCTCATCCAGGATTAAAATAAATGGTCAATAATTGGTGGCATAGCTTCACTCCTTTGGAAGGTTCCAAAATGTACAATTATAGCAAAAGTTGAAGATTCTGAAAACTCACCTAAATAATTGGAACCAAACATCATTTGGAAATATTTTCAAAATTCAATGGGATTTGGAAATTCAAATGGCTGTCCTTCAACAAAAAATCATCAAAGAAGAGCACACAAAGGAACGCACTCATCAGGAACATGATCTCATGAGCCGTCTAGAAGAAAAAATATTACAGGAAGAGGTTCTATGGAAGAAAAAAATCTAGAATTCGATGGCTCAAAGAAAGGGAAAAAAACACCAAGTTCTTCCCTCGCTCCACCATCCAGAGAAAAATGATCAATCACATCTCAGTCCTCAAAAATTATCACAGAGTTAACCTTGAAGCCCATGCTGACATAGAGCAAGAACTCCTGAAATAATTCAAGGAAACACTCATGGAGCCTATCGCAGAATGGTAGAACGTAATCAACAACATCACTCAACACATTCCCACTCTAATCACGAAAGGAAATGATAAAATTCTTTTGAGACTGGTCCAAATGCAGGAGGTTGACCAAGAAATGTCACAACTAAAGGTTGGGAAAGAACCCAGACCAGATGGTTTCACCACCAATTTTTTCCACTTTTTCTAGGAGGAAATTTAGATGGAATCCTAGGAAATGGTGGAGGAATCTTGGAGCATGAATTGGATTCTCCCTACTCTCAACGCCACCTTTATCACCTTCATTTGCAAGAAGAAGCAAGCAGTCACTCCCAAAAGGTACAAACCGGTTGCGTTATGCAATTTCATATAAAAACTCATCTCCAAAGTGATCATGAACAGGCTCAAACCCCTTCTCCCACTGCTGGTTTCCCCAGAGAAAATTGGCTATGTGGAAGGGAGAAAAATCCTGGATGGTATTATGCTCACGCATGAGGTCACTCACTCATTGAAGACTGAGAAAATCCTAGGTATGCTCCTCAAAATTGATCTCTCAAAAGCTTTCGACAAACTTAGTTGGAATTACATCCAACAAATGTTATTGGTGATTGGTTTCAACCCCACCTGGGTTTGATGGATCATGAGCTTGATCTCCTCCCCCTATTCTCTATTCTGCTCAATGTCTCTCCCTCCCCCCTTTGCTCACCTTCAAGAGGTATTCGTCAAGGTGACCCCCATTCCCCCTTCATCTTTATTCTCATGGGAGATGGTTTAGGAAGGGTTATCCGCCATGCCATTAACACCAATAATCTAAAAGGTCTAGTCATTCACTGTTGTCCTCCCATCTCCAAAAATAAATTTGTTGATGATGATATGTTTTTTGGTCACTCCTTTGTCCAAGAAGCTCGATCCTTTAAATGTATCCTCGATTTCTTCTCTACTGCAGCCAAAACTACCATCAATATAGAGAAATACCAGATCTTATTTTTTAACACCCCAGTCATCACCCAACGTAACATTGCTAGAATTTTTGGCTTCCCCATCAACACCCTTTCTTCAAATTATGTTGGATCCCCCAACATTCACTCAGCCATTAAACATTCTTCCTGGCAAGAAATCTTGGATAAACTTGTAGCCAAACTCTCCCTTTCGACTCATCAAGCCCTTAACATTGTTGGGCGTCTTGTCCCAATCAATTTGGTTCTCTTGTCCATGCCATTATATATTTTATCTGTCTTGGCTACCCCCAAATCAGTTCTCCAATCAATCCGAAATTTGCAAAGAAATTTCCTTTGGGGAGGAAAAAAAGACAATATAAAAGGGTCACTCGTCAACTGGAGAGAGGTCTACGCAGCCAAAACCTCTGGCAATCTGGGGCTCAAAGAGCCCAGTCACAACAATGCGGTAATGGGAGCGACAATATGGTGGAAATGGGTCTCCAACCTAGAGGTTCCCTGGGCTCAGCTTTGGACCTCCAAGTACGTAAGTAATTGGCCTCCCTAGGAGTTGATTCGATTAAAATCTGATGAAAAGGCTCCCTCATTTAGAAAGGAGAGAAACAACAAAGAGCCATCATACAAGAACATAGCTTCTGGGAAGTTCGATCAGGCTCGTATGCAAAGTTCTGGGAGGATTCTTGGCAACATATTCCCAAACTTGCCTCTCTGTTTCATAATCCAAGATGGCAGGGAAACCTCAACAACAGGGAGAACACTCAAATCAAACACTTTTGGACTTCCCTCCTCAGCTCGGGCTACCGACAATGGCTCCTAGCTAATCGTTGGTAGAACGATTGGCATCTTGAATTCATGGAGGATATCTATAGGGAACTTCACAAGAGGAAAATTAGATACAATGCTGGAGAGGACATCTTAATATGGGGCTATTCCTCCCATGGTACCTTTACCACCAAAGAAGCATACTGCTTGCTCCTTCCCAATAATCAGGTCCCTCAAGGTGCCATCTAGGCCCAGATCTGGAATCCAAGAATTTGGCCAAAATTTGCCACCTTCTTATGGCTTCTCAGCAATCGATGCATCCTAACCTGGAACAACCTACTGGAAAAAGGCTTCATTGGCCCTTCACAATGTCCAAATTGTAGGAACTCTGAGGAATCCATAGAGCATCTCCCCAACTCCTGTCCTTTGGCAAACTCTCTTTCGGATAATGTCGCCCTGATTAGTAGAAGATATGAAAGAAAAAGAGGGGATATTATCAATACCATCCGTCATTGGCATTCCACTCCTTTGAAAAATAATCTGCGTAACTCCTTATGGGCCATCCTCCCTGGGCATATCCTCTATATGATTTGGAAGGAGGGCAATAGGCACATTTTTCGAGATCAATCCACCCCTCCTGAAATCATTTAGACAAATTTGTGCAACAATCTCAAGGAATCTATCATGCTGCATCATTGGAAGGAGTTTGAATTCCCCTCTCATCTCCCTAAAAGCATCATCTGGGCCAATTGAAATCTCTCCATCCCCTCTCATCTGAATAATGAGCCCACCTCAAATCACTCTCCCAGCTCACCCAGCTCTTGGATTCCTTCACTTCTTGTCTTCTTCAAACTTAACTTTCATGGAGCCTAAAAAGGAAATCTAGGGGATGCTAGCTTCAAAGGTATATTAAAAAATGTTGAAGGATAATCCCTGTTGATATTTTGGTTCTATAGGACGGGATACCAACAATTCATCATAGTGAGAAGGCTTATTCCAAGGTCTCCTACTGGCTCAGGACAACAACATTTTTCCTTTAGAAATTGAAGCCGACTATCAAATTATCATAAACATCGCCCATCGCCCCCTCCTAGGCTCCTCAGCCTCCAAATTCTCCATGAGCTAGAGACTGGCTACTTGCTTCGATCTCCTTGAACAATGTCTCCTTCATCATAAATATGTATCCTTCAAACACATTCGACGAACAACCAATGCAGTTGTGGATCTTTTGGCCAATAAGGGAGTTAGCCACAATGCTCCTCTCACCACTGGTAAACTATAAAAATTTTATGATGAATCTGTACGTACAGAGTGCACTCTTCTAGTGCTCAAATATTTCCAACCCTGGATGCGGGTGTTAGTTCGCAATAAATATGGGAGCCACCTAGCCGCGCGAATGAGGGATAACCATCCTCATCACGTGGGTGCATATGGCCACCCCATCCTACTTAAAGCTTGGAGTGTGGGGCTTTTATTCACCAACCTCGATCACTCCCTAATGACGTCCTCTCTCCACTCCACCATTAATGCTATCCTGCTCTCATTACCTCTGTCTGTCATGCCATTGTCGTCATTCATGGCCCATAAATTCGACAACCCTGTTGCCCAGTACAGAATTATGTTCTCCCTATGGCTTAGCTCTGTCCCTCATTGCACCTTCGCCAAGCCCCTTCTCCACTGCTCGGCTCCCTCAGCTCCCTATTACGCTGTAGTGCATCCACCATCATCTCAACTGCACTCTTGTTCCACCACCATGCCCCATCGCCACCGTATGTATTTCCGTAGAGGCGATGGCTGGGGTCTCCCCTTTAGGCCTCCCATTCCTGCCACTAATGGTAGAACCCTGAACCTCTCAGTCGACTGGGCAGAGCAACAAGTCTTGGACCCCATTAGCCTCACCACCCACCCATCATTACACCTTCATGAGCCTCCCACTAAAGTTTCTCGCTTCGGTCTTTCCTCCAGGAAACGTCTCCGCAAGTCCACCATATATCCCACCTCCCCCTTCTCCCCTTGTAAGATGGTGGCCTTGCTGGTTCAACAAGCCTCGAATAGTGAACGTAGTTGCAGCTCGGGCTTGGATGAGGATGGCACCAATGCTAATACAGAGGCTCATGGAGCTTCCTCTCCTCCGACCAACGCCTACGCGACACTCTTTCCTTCGCCGAATACCCAGGAGTCCAAGTTGGAGGACGATGAGTCTGAGTACGCATGTAGATTTGTGGATGATTCATTCCAACCACTAGCTTAGGATTACAAGAATCCAACAGCCTAACTTTTGGGTTCTTCTTTCTAATTCCATCCAATTTCCTATTACTTCGTTGTTTAATGTTTTCTGGTTTTGGTTTAAACATGTTATGTGAGACTTGTTTTCCCTACATGGGCAAATTATTCTAAACTTCCTGAACTTATCTCTTGGGCTAGTTTCCCCACTTGGGATAGCCCCGTTTTTGTTGTTTTGGAAACGGAATTTCCCATTGTAATTGGCTCGCCAACTATGGAGGATGATGATTGTAAACTTTGGAACTGTATGATATTAAATAAGTAGACCAATTTAGAAAAAAATAAAACATATATGGTACATAGTGTCTAACTGAATGATGATGTAGGTGCCACAACCCCAAATCCCATGCTTAGTAGCAACATTAAAGTAACCCCATGGAAAGGGTGTTAAATTTAATGGAGGAGAAATCAGACTCATAGTTGGTGTACCCCTGCCAAAATATGCTTCCTTGTAATATGCCACAATGTAAACTCACTTCTGTGAGATATTAGGAAATTTTTTCTCAAAGATGAGTGAAATTAGGATTTTCAAAATTGCCCACATAATGTATATAGGAGTTTGTTCGAGTGTTGTAAATTAAATAATCGAGTCTCGAATACAGAATTTTCAATCCGCTTGTAAATGAAACATATTAAATACACCATTCGAAATTTATTTTGAAAAGGAGAATTAAATAAATAGATGAGTTAGGTCTTGCATCTCCTCCATACATAGTAAAAAACAGCCAAGCCCACTCTGTCCTTTACCACAGATATTGTCCCATGTCAAGATTCTATTTTCCCAAATGAGCCAAGAAAAGACCTCTAGATTTGTTGGAATATTCCACTTCCATATTTGCATAAACCATTTGTTGGAGGAAGAAAGAATAAGTGGCGAAATGTGCCAGTATGCCTCTCAAACCTTTATTTCACCCATCATCAAATTGCCATTCCATACATATTTGTCCTTGTTTTTGGTGAGAAATATTCTCGCATGTTCAAGGTCTCAGATGTAGATATTAAATATGCCTTTAGGAACCTAATAATCCAATTTTATAGGTCGTGAGCCAATAGGGATTGGATAATTCTTCATGTATAGATATTTGGCTAACACAGTGTACACAAAAATTATGGATTTTCTATAGAATGTCTAGCGGAAAGGTGTGATCACCTATAAATTCACAAATTGGATGTAAGACAATTTCAGTGTTTGTAACACTTTTCCAATTTGCCACTGAATGTTTCTCATAAGCTATGGGTATACCTTCATAAATGTCCTCGAATTATAGGATATGTTGTGTGGGATTTGTGTGCTAACATTTATCCATAATATCATTGATTTGTTTTGTAGGTATTTAGATTTGATGATGTTATGCCAGAGACCATCGCCATTTAGAGCCCGCCAAAAAAATTTCATAAGTAATGCCCAACTCATATGACCGAGATAAAGGATGCCCCATCCTCCTTCCTCTATTCTCCAAGTCATAATCACCATGCCGGCCAAATGATATTTCTGCTTATGAGAGTTAAAATCCAAAATAAATTTGGACATGATGGAGAAGATCCTTTTAATGAAATTATTAGGTAGAGATTAAAGATGAATCCACTATACATAGATGCTTTGAAGGACTGCTCGAACTATAGTAAGCTTGCCTCCAAGGGAGAGCCACTTTTGTGCCCATGATAAAATTTTATAGTGGAATTATTATATAATCCAACTATAATCCTTAATTCCATAACAATTAGGTTTGAGCGTAAATACAAGATATTTAAAACCCGCATCGAATGCAATGCAGATAACACCAAAAATATGAGAAATATCTAGTACCAATGCATCATCCAGGTAAGAATAAATCACATGAGATTTATTATTATTCATAAGGAGTCCAGACACTAGTCCAAAGAGGTCAATAATACCATATATGTTTCGCTATTTATGAACATATAATCTACCGAATAGTAACATGTCATTGGCAATAATAAGATGAGTAACCTTGATTTGTGTAGTAATAAATATACTTGTCAATGACCCATCCATATGTGCCTGGAAGAGAAATATGTTAATCCCCTCAATCATAAGAATGAAAAGAAGGGGTGATAAGGCACATCCTTGTCGAACACACCGAGACATAGAAATGAATTTTGTAGGATTTCCATTAACCAATATGCCAAAGTTTGCAGTAGATACAAATGCCATGATACATTTTGAAACTTGAATTGAAATGCAAACTTTTTATAGGACTAGCCAAAGAAAGGTCCAATCTACACAATCAAAATATTTTTGTAGGTCTAGCTTCATAATAATTTCCTCGAGCTTCTTATATTTCATAGTATGTACAATGTCATGTGAAATAGAAACCACAACTTGAATTTGTCTTTGAGGAAGAAACCCAAATTGTTCCTAGGCGATACCATCCAACAATGTTAGTTTTAGCCTATTAGCAATGATTTTGGAAATAATTTCGTATAAGGTGTTGCAAAGAGAGATTGGCCTATAATAAACAAAATTTTATGCATGTGAAACCTTAGGAATCAATGTAATGAAATGGAATTAATATCGCTAGGGATATAACCAATATTTCGAGATTTTTCTACAACCACCAATATATCAGTACCCATAATATCTTGAAAGTGTAAAGATAATTCAATGGGTCATCCATCAGGCCGAGGTCTTTTATCACAAGAAAAGGATTTCATCATAGCTTGTAATTCTTCTATTGTAATGGGATGAAATAACATAGTATTTGTGTCAGCATCGAACATAGTTGGATATGAATCAACGACCCCCATCTGTTGCACAATATCCACCTCTACTCTAGCTCTATATTACTTGTAAAAATATATCAATGCCTCAACCTGGATGTCAATAAGAGTAGATAAGCAATTACCATTAATATCCTAAATTTCATAGCTGGATTTCTCCCTGTGGTGTTTCGTTGTATAGTTATGAAATAATTTTGTATTATTATCTCCTCCCGATACCCATAGAGCATGAATTTTTAGTCTCCACTCCTCCTCTTGTAATTGAAAAATATCATTCATCCTATTTTCTATATCCACAACTAGTAATTGATGAACCATTGAGAAATAACATGCATGTGAATGATCAGGGAATATATCAATTTTTTTATCAATACCAAAAATTTCATTAGTATGCTTCCTCTTTTTAGTCTAAATCTAGTTACTGATAGACCTTTTAAGAGCCCTCAACTTAATCCCAATAATTTCCAAAGAATAACTAATCAAGGGTTTGATCCTACTTCCCAAAAAGTATGCACTAATGAATAAAATTCAAGGAATTTCAAGTAGTGGTGATTAAATTTGACCAGGACAACGCCCAAATCCCCATATGCCTACCACTAGAGTATGATAGGGTAATGGTCCAAAATTTCGGATGGAATAACCCAAGATTTCATGGACCCTAAGCACTCCACCAAATTTTCATGAAGCATGAAATAATCAAGTCTTTTAGTGATGCCTATGGACCCAACCCAACCATTTCTCCATGTCGGAATAAAGGGAGGAAAAAAAATATCCACCAAGTGGTTCCTCCCAAAAATATTTTTGAATTACCCCACCAATGGGTCCAACCTACAATGATCCCTACAACCTTGATTATCTTCAATGGTGAGGTTCAAATCCCCTGCCAAAATAAGGGACCCCATATTTAACAGACCACAAGTTTCCAATTTATTTGGAAAGAATATGGCACATATGTATTAAGAATATTCAATCTATCCTTCGAGCCCCTGATGAAACTAGGTATAAGGATACCTGCAAAGTATTTATGGACAAGAAAATTCATGACCTTAGGATCCCAAAAATTATCAATCAAAGGCCTTTTTGCTATAGGTCATATGTTTGGATGCTCCACTACCCACATACCATCAGACACCAGCCACAATGTTAGATGAAAGGCATGAGACTATGGAGAAGTTGATCTCAAGCTTAGATGAAATCTCATCCACTCCAATAGATGCTTCTACACTCCCTGCAAAGTGCTTTTGCTATTGTTTCTTGCCCTTCCCCTTCTTCTCATGGCACTTAGAATCATAGTGGCCAAACTTATGACACTTGAAACACTTTATGTGGGTGGCTCAAGTCCTTATTATCTTGATGAAAGGATCAGGAACCTAAATCCTCTTTTTTTTCTTTCTTACCCTTCCCCAATCCTTCTGTCTTACTGCCCTTATTCACCTTACAACCACTAGGATAAGGAAGAAGGAATTTAATAATATAAATTCAATAGCTTCTGTTTTACCAATTCATCCAATAAGTATGTATGTAAGTAGGATCTTAGCCGTAGATTAGGCGTCCACTACTTAACCGCTTCTTTCGTTAGTTTTCTGAGCCCACCATAAAGTAATAATTAATAGCCATATTAAGGCAGGTTTAGGTAGGTCAGGCAGGAAATGGAAGGAGTAGGCCAACCAGAGGCCCCCAAACAATCTATATTGACTAGGCTATTATGCATGATTGTTTCTCTTTTTCAACCACAACACCCTAGTGAGCCCTTTGATTGCAGTTATTTCAAAAACATGCATTATTGTTGACTAGATTCCCTCATATGAAGAACTTTTTTTTGTGTAAGCATATTATTATATACTCTTTTTTGTGTACAATGCTATATTATTGGTTCTCTCATGGTGGATCTCTGTGCCGTTAGGTGATCATACCTGCAACTGTACGATATCCATTATCAGTAGGAGAAGTCGAGTCCTCCGAGGATTAGGCCCTCAACATCCCTAAACCAGAATTTTCCTACTTCTGAAGCATCGGTTGAAGTTTATTTACTAGTTTGGGACTAATCTGTGTGCATCAGGGGGGAGGGGGGGGGGGGGTGGAATATTCTTCTGAGTACCTTTTGTACGAAAGGTTTTCAAGTTATTGAATGTCCCTCTCGTGGATTAATATAACTCTCTATAACACCTAGTAATAAGCAATTATACCAAATTTATTATTACTAGGTGTTATCAGATGTCCCTCTCATGGATTAATATAACTCTCTATAACACCCACAAATAAGCAATATTTCCACCCATAACTCTCTATAACACCCAATATTTCAATATTGGGCGTTATCGATTGTCCCTCTCATCGATTAATATAACTCTCTATAACACCCAAAAATAAGCAATAATGCCAAGTAAACCCAAAGCAAACACAAAACATACTCGCCACTCGGGACAGATGTGGAGAAGAATGGGCTAAATTTTGTCTCCAAGCATCATAGTATATTTTAAAAGGATAATAGAGAGGTGATTATCCCCAATCAAATGTCGAATGATCCAATTTGTATCCTGAATTTTTGTGTTGAAATAAAAAAAATGACCAAGATGGTCATTTATAAGTAATTAGTCATCTATTTTTGTAATAAACAGGTTGTGTCGAAATTGCATTGACCAAGAAGGTCTTCTAAACAATGGTTCATTGACTCAAGTCATTAGCAGGATCTTGTCAAAATTGGTAAGTGACCAAGATGGTCAAATGCAACATTCTTGTTATGTGCAGGAATTCAGTTCAACATGTTCATCGTCAGTTTTGACATCAACGTCAGTGACTTCGACAAACATTCACCAATGATTTTCTCTTCAAGAATTGAAGCCCAAAATTTCTTCATGTAGAAATTCATCATAGTGAGTTGTGTTGACTTGTGACAATGAAACATTAAAGAGCATAGTCATGATGAGAATTGTAAAGTGCTAAATCCATGTAAAATACCTAAGGATAATTTTTTTTTAAGTCTAAACATTAATCACTAAAGAGTCTAAGTTAAGTGTTAGTTCTAGGCAAAAATGTTAGTGATTAGTATTAAAAAAATTTTTTGAAGGCTAAATCCTAAAATTCCTAAAGAATAACACAAAAAGGTTATGCCTAGGTCTAAGTTCTAAGTTTTAAGACAAAGGTTAATATCCTAAGGAGAAATAATGTAAGACCTAGTGCTAAAGTCCTAAAACTTACCAATGGTGATGAGATCCTAAATATTAATGTAAGTCATGAAAACCCACTTTCGGACTTACATTATAAATCTATTTACAAAACCAAATGTGATGTATTATAATCGCATCAGTTGACCACATTGGAAGATGTGTGGTGGCATGTGATCGGGTTTTTAAACCGTAGGTAATTAGCTGCCAGTCCAAACCGCACATGGTAACCGTCGTAGGTCTCTAGCATGTGAGCAGAGGAAATGTAACTATTGGCAGAGATGTAAATAGGAACTGTGACTACATAACCGTATTAGAGGTCTAGCCATGTGAGCAGAGTTGAACATGACATTAAACTGTCAGTTAATGCATCGTCTATTTGACCGTGACCACTGGAGATATGACTTCTCAGATGTCATTGTTATCTGTCAGTGCTAGTAGCAACTGTCCGGATTTACCATCGAAGAATCCGCACTCCAAAAATAAATCACAAATCGACCATCAGGATCCACACAGTTTAGCTTAATCGTCGGGGTTTCAGACTTTAATATAATGATTGTTTTGGGTTTTCTCCATAAGATATAGTGCTAAAGGTTATTAATACCTTATCTCTAAGGACTAAGGTGTTATCTAGTCCCAAAACAACAAAACCTAAAATCACTCAACTGAAGACTTTTTTTAGCCTCGATGATGTTGAGAGGACCAACATAATGTGAGCTAAATCAGAAATCAATTTTGAAATGATTTGATTCATTAATTTATTATCTAAAAACATAAATCACATTAAACATAATGAACCCTAATCTTTGAAGTATGAAGATAGAAAAATGGGTATGGATTGGTTTAATGCCATTTTCCCCTCATCCTATTTAAGAAGACACGAGTTTTTTGAAGAAGATAGAGGAGGTCTTGAGAAGAATTAAAGAGAAGTGCTTTTGAGGAGCATTAGAGTACATCGTTGAGAGTTTTGTTTTTGCAGGAAATTGTGGAGAAGGAGAGCTCCGATTCTTGCATAAATTCAGATTTGAAGTTTTCTGTAGTGCATCGAGGTCCACTTCAAACATCAAAACTTAGTCCGTGTACTTTCTTGCAAAGGTCCAAATGCTTCAATTCATGAGACAAAGTGTGTTTTCCATCACTAGCTTTTTTGGCCAACTAAAGGCCTATTCAAGTAAAGAGATATTATTTGAAAAGCCTATTCAGGAGAATTTCCTTCTACATTATCGGTAGTTCTGTTTGGCACTTATCTGTCGACAAGTCAATGTAACCCTTTTTTTTTACTTTCTTAATATAATGGTCGCACACTTTTGAAGAAGACTCGGAGATGTAGTCTAGGAGGGACAAACTCCATCATTAATTCTTGCTATCATTATAATTTTGATGTTATGCATGATGCTTAAGTTTTTAAATTTAACATTAAAATTAACGGTTTATACCTAAAACACTCTATGTTAAGCAGTTGGAATCGCACACAAGTAAATGTTTCAGGTATTCTTCTTTCCATTATCATTTTTGTCAAGAGTTACAAAGATCTCGTCTATCCACTTTTAGATCATATTTTGGTATCAGAGCATACTAGCTCTTTCTCAAGTACAAAAATGGGCAAGAACTCAAGAAAACAACTTCGGTTGAAAGAAATCGAGGAGTTCAATCAAAAATTTCAATAGAAAAACACTTCTCTAAGAAGGATGGTGCAAGATTTGTAAAGTGCAAGTAGATATTGCAGTAAGAAATTGAATTCTTGAGAAAGAACAAAAGAGGAAACAATCCTCTAATAGAAGGTGCAACTACTAATGGAAAGAAGCCAACCCTATCTCTTCATCAGGAGGATGAAGATATTTATTCTCTTTCTTCAACTCAAAAATCAACAGGATAGGCCATCAGAACCTTTTCCTCAATTACTGAGGAAACTCCCAACATATTGGTATCACCAAAAAGTGATTCAAACTCTGAGGAATTTTATAGCTAGAAGCAAAGTGAAGCTTATGAAAGAAAAGGTTTGTCCATGATGAAGTCCATGGGATATCAAGAAGGAGAAGGCCTTGGAAATAATTGTCAAGGAAGACTTCTACCAATAACTGTACAAGAAAGGCCTAAGTATCAAGGCCTAGGTTATGGTTTAATGAAGTGCGACTATTGTGAAATATGGGCCACATTTCGAGTCAATGTCGGTCTCTGCATCCTGAGCTTATGCTAAAGAAGCTACAAGACAAGAAAGGTAAACAAAAACGATATTATAGTAGTAATTATGGAAGTGATTTCTTTTATCAAAATTGGGTTGTAGAAACTGTTAAAATAATATATCAATGCACATTTTGTGGAAGTTAATTGCATTGCATAGAACATTGTTGGAAGCGTAGAGCCTACAGTAAGAAAGTTGGAGCTATCACAAGCCAACCAAAAGATGATGATGAAACACTACAAGTGAAGAAGTGTTCATGTAAAACCATGCTTCTATATATCAATGAATCCACTGAATATGAACAACATTCAGGAAATTCAAAGGCAACAAGTACAAATTCCAAAGAGATAATTTCTCAGCATTGCAAATTGTCAGGGCACGCTAAGAGCAACTGTCCAATCCTACCATAGGAAACAAAATTGGCATCAACAGAACATGAGTCATCCAATTCACCTACTAGGGAACATTCGACTGCAAAATGGAACTGGGTATACTATATGCCATATGTCTAAAATGAGTCTATAAAAATTTTCTAGATCTAGATGAGTCTGTAACTAGGATCTAGAGTTGTTTTTCTTGAATGCATTGTAATAAAAAATTTTGGAGAACCAAAATTTCTTTTTTTGGGAAGGTGTGATCCAATTTGGATCCTGAATTTTTGTGTCGAAATTAAAAAATGACCAAGATGGTAATTTATAAGTAATTATTCATCGATTTTTGTAATAAACAGGTTGTGTCGAAATTGCATTGACCAAGAAGGTCTTATGAGCAATGGTTCATCAACTCAAGTCATCAGCAGGATCTTGTCAAAATTGGTAAGTGACCAAGATGGTCACATGCAACATTCTTGTTATGTGCGGGAATTTAGTTCAACATATTCATCGTCAGTTTTGACATCAATGTCAGTGACTTCGACAAACATTGACCAATGATTTTCTGTTCATGAATTGAAGCCCAAACATTCGTCATATATAATGTCATCATATTGAGTTGTGTCGACCTGTGAAAATGAAACATTAAAGAGCATAGTCATGATGAGAATTGTAAAGTGCTAAATCCATGTAAAAGACCTAAGAATAAAAAAATCCTAAGTCTAAACATCAAGCACTAGAGAGTCTAAGTTAAGTGTTAGTTTTAGGCGAAAATGTTAGTGATTAGTCTTAAAAACATTTTTTAAAGGCTAAATCGTAAAATGCCTAAAGAATAACACAAAAAGGTTATGCCTAGGTCTAAGTTCTAAGTTTTAAGCCTAAGGTTAATATCCTAAGGTGAAATAATTTAAGACCTAGCTCTAAAGTCCTAAAAATTACCCATGGTGATGAAATCCTAAATATTAATGTACGTCAAGAAAACCGACTTTCGGACTTACATTATAAATCTATTTACAAAACCAAATGTAATGCAGTATAACCGCATCATTTGACCACATTAGAAGATGTGTGGTTCCATGTGATCGGGTTTTAAAACCGCAGGTAGCTAGCCGCCAGTCCAAACCACGCATGGTAACAGTCGGAGGTCTCTTCCATGTGAGCAGAGGCAACGTAACTATAGGCATAGATGTTAACAGTAACTGTGAATACATAACCGTATTGGATGCCTAGCCATGTGAGCAGAGTTGAACGTGACATTAAACTGTCAATTGACACACCGTCTATTTAACCGTGACCACCAAAGATAAGGCTTATCACATGTCACTATTATCCACCAACGCTAATAGCGACCGTCTAGATTGACCTTCGAAGAAGTCGCCTTCCGAAAATCAATCACATGTCAACAGCCAAGATCCACACAGTTTAGCTTAACCGTCAGGGTTTTAGACTTTAATATAAAGTTCATTTTGGGTTTTCTGCATAAGAAATGGGGCTAAAGGTTATTAATACCTTATCTCTAATGAATAAGGTGTTATCTAGTCCGAAAACAACAAAACCTAGAATGGCTCAATTGTAGACTTTTTTTAGCTTTGATGATGTCGAGAGAACCAACATAATGTGAGCTAAATCAGAAATAGGTTGTGAAATGATTTAATTCATTAATTTATCATCTAAAAATGGAAATCACATTAAACCTAATGAACCATAACCTTTGAAGTATGAATATAGAGAAATGGGTATGGATTGGTTTAATTTCATTTTCCCCTCATCCAATTTAAGAAGACAAATATGTTTTGAAGAATATAGAGGAGGTCTCATTGTAGAGAGTTTTGTTTTTGTAGGAAATTGTGGAGAAGGAGACCTCCGATTCTTGAATACATTCATATTTCAAGTTCGCTGCAGTGCATCGAGGTCCACTTCAAACATCAAAACTCAGTGCATCTAGTTGTGTGCATAGGTCCAAATGCTTCAATTCATCAGACAAAGTATGTTGTCCATCACTATCTTTTCTAGCCAAATAAAGGCCTATTCAAGTAAAGAGACAGTATTTGAAAAGCCTGTTCAGGAGAATTGCCTTCTACATTATTAGTAGTTCTGTTTGGCGCTTATCAGCTGACAAGTCAATGTAACCGTTTTCTCTCGACTTTCTTAATACAACAGTCACACACTTTTGAAGCAAACCCAGAGAGTTAGTCCAGGAGGGACGAAATCCATCATTAATTCTTGCTATCATTATAATTTTGATGTTATGAATGATGATTAAGCTTTGAAATTTAACATCAAAATTAAGGGTTTATACCTAAAACACTCTGTGTTAAGTAGTTGGAATCACATACAATCATATGTTTTAATTATTCTTCTTTCCATTCTCATTTTTGTCAAGAGTTAGAAAGATCTTGTCTATCCACTTTCAGATCACCGAAGTATGGGGATTTTTCTAGTACTCCCCAAGTCGTTGCTGTTGAAGGACATGAATATGATGGTAAGCCCTAATAATTGGGGAAATAATATCATCCCTATTCGAATGATTCTAAGGTTTTGAACATAATTCCTTCATAGTGGCCACATTATGACAAGAATTGGGACTGATAGAGAAATTAGGAGAGGAGGATGAATGAATTAGTAGGGTCTCTAGATGGATATACGGGTAAAGGTAGAGAAAATTGATATCCCTCCCCACTAAATTAGTAGGACAACGGTATCTAGAGAAAGTCCCAAATTGAATGCAAGTAGGGTGAGGGCTAATAGTTAATGAATCATCAATAATGCAGTTCATCCTATTCGCATCAAAATATAGAATGTGCTTATATTCCAAATTATCCAAGCAAGTATAAATTTCCCATACATATAACAATGAAGAATGTTCCATACATTCCAAAATGTGATAACTCAATATTGGGGAAATAATAAGTAAAGGATAGAAAGTAGAATTACTAAGAGAAACAACACTCAATACCAAATCATTACGAATATTTTTCTCAGGACTAATCATAGGTGGTGTGATTTTAAGCTTACTCGAGAGAGAGTGCTGACCAATCTCCTGAGTCATTGGAGAGTTTATAGATGTCAATGGAAAACCTCAATCATAAAAAGTCTCTAATATTCCATTTCGCTGATTTCAAATTCTATGTGGGAAGTCAGCAATAAAATTTCCAACATTGTGACAACCCAGGCAACAAAAAATAATTTCCCAATAGTCAATTCATTGCCTAGTGGAGAAGCCACCCTAATTGACCTCCACCTCTGTGCGAAGGCCATCAACAAATTCCATGTCCACCAAAAACCATGTGATATGTTTATCTCTATGTAAGATACTTTCTTCCTTCAGGAAATAAAATTTACAAATGGAATTGTTGATCATCATTAGTGATTCACGGGACTAGAATATGAGGGGTAACCCAGGGAGTTTAGCTCGAACCCAATTTATTTCGTGGAAATTCCAAGTATGGATAAAAGCCCACATGTCAGTGATGTAAAGAGAGCAAACAAAAATGATGGACACAATATGATCCAAAAATATTCACAGCATCATCATCATTAATAAAGTGGAAACACAACCACTGATTGTATAAAATGTTGAAAAAAGGAGTGTACTTAAGAATAGGGTACCAACGTTCTTTAACCAAGGATTCCATCTGAGAGTCATCCATTCATAGATACAAAAATTTACACATCAAAGCATATTTTTGTAATCCTACCACCTAGTCCCAAAAAACATCGGAACAAAAAATGAGTTTCTAATAATCTAGATCAACCTTGACTTCCTTCTTTTTCCATGAATGATGGAATTTTTTTTTTGTGGATTACCACATTCAGGTTCAATAACTGGCGGGGACATTAAAACATTCGAAACGACATGTATAGTTGCATGTACAAGAGATGTGCCAAAGGGATAGAATCCCAACTTGGGGCAACCACGACTCTCCCCCTCCATAGTTACATGTACCAACACATCAAGTAATGGCACATCATTGCCCCATTTTCCTTCTGAATCAAGTGACATCATACCAATAGATGTAAAGGCCAGTTGTAGAATGGACATAGTTGACACTCTGCAATCCCACCTATATGTGCACCAAAGTAGAGATCATGACTAGATAATACCTTATGTAGTAGTGTCTCAAAAAACCTCAATAAAATATGTAGACAAGGTAAATTAATGTCACTTATAAATTATTGACCACACCTGATATCGATTTTCACTAGCTCAGTTGACTTAGACACCCCTTCAAATATAGTAGATTGGCCAATCACCATCGACCAATGTCCTTCAGAAAATCTCATCAAGCACACAATCGACAAAGATCTTTAATGATGGCGCAAACCATTAATGGATTATCCCCCATATAATCAATGGCCAACTTGGAAAATAAATATCACCCCAGAACTATTAATCACCCCAAGAGATGCCATCGTGATCGAATTCAAAATTAAAATATGTTACCAACTCCACCAACCAAAATGAATGCACTTATTTAGTAGTAAATATCCTTGAAAATCCTCCTATCGACCAATCTCGAACTAGAGAGGAGAAGAAAGATCCATATGAGAAAAGGTTCAGAAGAAAGACCACAAAAACAACTATCCAGTCTGTCTGACATAGACCATAGTGAGCAGCAAGAGGTAGAGACTAAGATCCTCGAAAATCCCTTGATTGAACAATCCCAAACTAGAGAAGGAGTAGTAAGATCCACAGGATAAAAGGTTCAAATGGAAGACGACGTAAGAAACTAGCTAATGCGTCTCAGATAGACCACAAAGTAGACAATTAACTAGAGTGGAAAATAAATTCTTATTAATGTACCTTGAAACAAAAAAAACAGTAGAGATCCCTCATATCATCTAGAATCGGGATAAAAACTGAATCTAGCTCAGATGATTATGCTTAGATGCATTTCACCCAAAACCACCAACAATTGCACTAGTAAAGGCTACATTTAATCCATCTACCTCCATGCTTGCAACCAAAATTACTGCCCTTGTGAATTTTGTGACTAATGTTTCCACAACTTACATGGTCCTCATCTTCCGGCTTTCAAAAGTTATGGGCACATGGAGTTTGAAGCAGGCATATTGTCTTCCAATAGATATTCTGTAATTTGCCTCCACCATCCTTCAAGTGAATCTAATCCATGTTGCCAATGATAGTCATAATTTTTAGCACAACAATCTATCGATAACGACAACCAACAGATAGAAGTAGCATTCAAAATAAATGAAATATTCAAAAAAATATATTAAAACACAATCGATGAAGACCCCCAAAAGCACTCCAACTATGTTACTACCTATCCATGTTCAACGAAAGTTCCTCCATCGCTCCTCTCACCAAACACCTCTATTGTCAGCCTCCATTGCTCTACTTCTTGAAGAACCCACCAACAACATAAAGAGATACCCCTAATCCTTTACTTTTAACTTTTTTACTAGTGCTTCGTATCGAAAAAATTAAGAAGAAATTAAATTTTAAGATAAAATATTTTTTTTATCTTTAAAAATTGTCTTAAGAGCCCCATATGTGTAGTAGTGCCAAATGCAACAAATTAAATAATTTTATGTAAATTGCTACTTTTGGAATAATGGAATGTCAACAATAAAATTTTTTTAAATAATAATGTTATAAACATTTAAAATCATTTTACCAAATAATTAATATCCAAAGTTAAGATTGATTTAGGCCATCTTAGTCTTCTATAAAGGAAACTACATTCTACATGAATACCACAATACCATGTGCTGGTATTTATAGTTTATCATTATTTATTTTATTTAGCCATTTTCTATTGTATTTTAATTCTTAGCAGTTCATCATTTTGATATGTCATATTTTTGTTTATGTATCCAAATTATAAAAATTACATTACATAAAATATTTACTCGATCTAATGGCTTAAAATAGATATTCAATCATCTAACATTTGATTAAACGGAGTTGTTTTCAAATAGTGATAACTAGAAATTGCACCATATGTTGCAAAGGAAAGGCTACATTTAATCCATCTACCTCCATGCTTGCAACAAAAATTACTGCCCTTGTGAATTTTTTGACTAATGTTTCCACAATCCTATATTTTATCTTCAATGTGTGCTTCTCGCAAAAGTTGTTGTAGATATTTTGAAGTAGGCATATTGTCTTCCAACGGATATTCTATAATTTGCCTCCACCATCCTTCAGGTGAATCTAATCCATGTTGCCAATGATAGTCATAATTTTTAGCACAACAATTTACTGATAACAACAACCAACAAATAGAAGTAGCATTCAAAATAAATGAAATATTAAAAAAAAACATATTAAAACACAATCGATGAAGACCCCAAAAAGCACTCCAACTATGTTACTACCTATCCATGTTCAGTGAAAGTTCCTCCATCGCTCCTCTCACCAAACACCTCTATTGTCAGCCTTCATCACTCTACTTCTTGAAGAATCCACCAACAACATAAAGACATACCCCTAATCCTTTACTTTTAACTTTTTTACTAGTGCTTCGTATCGAAAAAATTAAGACGAAATTAAATTTTAAGATAAAATATTTTTTTTTATCTTTAAAAATTATCTTAAAAGCCCAATATGTGTAGTAGTGCCAAATGCAACAAACACAAATTTTTCTGTCACCATATCAACATAGATCGAAGGGACAAAAGAGGAATCAATGTCTAAGAAAAATTGTGAGGAAAAGTTGTCGCGTTCTTCAGATTTGGCTACCCCACCAAAACAATGAGCCCAACAATTCGTTGTATTTATATAAGATAACATGAATGGTAAGTGAAATAACAAGCTCGGTATAGAAGTGATACAATTGTAGCCTGCAAGTTGGTAGGATTAGGGCGCACTATCAGAGTCAATTTTGTAGGTGTTAGATAATATTGTCTTAAATTGATATGGTTTGTCTTAATTGTTAATTTTCCTAAACGAGTTTCGTCTTAATTGTCATTGTCTTAAGTGGTCATTGTCTTAAATATAAAGTTTTGTCTTAAAATATTTTTGACTCAAACTGTTTTTGTCTTAAAATATTTTCGTCTTAAATTTTCTTAAAATATTTTTGTGCCAACTTTGTTTTGTTGTCTTAAATATAAAGTTTTGTCTTAAAATATTTTTTTCTTAATTTTTTTTTTCTTAAATATAAAGTTTTCTCTAAAAATATTTTTGTCTCAAACTTTTTTTTGTCTTAAATATAAAGTTGTCTTAAAATATTTTTGTCTCAAATTGATTTTGTCTTAAATTTTTTATTTAAGAGAATTCAATTCAAACTAAATTTTAAAGTCAAATAACTAAAATAAAAAGTGACTGTTTAAGAAAAAATATTTCTATTGTCTTAAAAACATATCTTAAATATGACTTTCGTTTAGTAGTGCTACTTGCAACAAATGGAAAGAGCACTTGCCTAGAAATAAAGGATTTGAAAACCTAAAACCTAAGTTGTAGAAAATAAAAAAGCATTGGGTAGAGGCTACTGCAGACAAGAAAATAAATAGAGATCATTTTAGAAAGATTATGCATGCCACTGTTAGAAAATTATCCTTCCATATCAACCTCGGGGGAATTATATTTTTCCAAAAATACATTATACACGACAACATTAATATACACCATGAAAACTAGTAGGCTAGATATCGTCACACAGAGAAGTTAGAAAGGTGATGCATGCCACTGTTAGAAAATTAGCCTTCCATATCAACCTTGAGGGAATTATATTTTTCCAAAAATAGGTTATACACGACAACATTAATATACACCATGACAACTAGTCGACTATATATCATCACACAGAGAAGTTATGATTGATTCTATGAATTTGGTTGTGTTGGTGACCAATTTGAAGAAATTCACAGATGAATTCATTCTATAATTTAAGTAATCATGGTTGAAGAGATATAGACTCTACAAGATATTAAGCATTGCAATTAAATGGGCAGATTGTGGATACCAAGAGTCAACTCACTACAAGAAGAAGGTCCATTTAGCCTCACATTAGCACCAATATTTGTAAAATATTTGAGAAATATTGATTTTTCAAATAGTGGTGCAAAAGCGCTGATAATGTGGGGATACAAAAGTGGTGCTATGTTGTCTGCTGCAAAAGTTGAGTTAATAAAAAATGTTAAATTTGTTGTTAAATGTATATGTGGCATTTCATGGTGTATGGTGAAAAACACGAAAAACCAATCTGACATAGATCGAGATATTGTGATGCAAAGCACCATAAAGAAATTTACAAAAATTAAAAATTTATCATAAAAATATCAAAATTACTATTAATAATCAATTGTATATGGTGCAAAGCACCAGCAAATAAAAAATGGTGCAAAAAAAACATTTATTATTATTATAATAAAATTTTATATGGTGCAAAGCACCATAAAATAATACTCATGAATTATAAAACAATTGTAACATAAATAATATATTTTAAAAAAAACCATATTTTTGGAATAATAAAATAGTTGTAACAAAAATAATACAGAACAAGAAAAACTATGTATATTTGGATGTATGAAAATTTAGATACATTTTATTAAGTTCGTTTCCTTCTAAAGAATAATACATTCTTGATAAGCATCCATTTTCGTGCTTTTATTCTTCCATATACTTCAGATCTAAATGAATGGAACATGAGATAAGGTTCGTGATATTTTCCAAATCCTGAGATTTTTCATTGCACTTCTCATTTGTATCAGGGAAAATGGATTCCATACATTCAACGTTATGCCTTTTTAGGGCTTGTTGGAAGGTTGGAAGATTATCTTCACCATGTCTCCTTTCTTTTGTATCCTTGACTTTGATACAAAAAAATGTTACTGACCCCTTTAAAGGTAAATTGGAATGTTTCTCTTCCCATAACTCTATCTCAGGTTACAACTCTAGCTTTCTCTTCTTTATGAATAAATTGTCTCTATATCACTATTTTTTGTCTCTTTTTTAGAGATTGATTGAATGAATGAGATAATGTATCTCATCTGGATTCTAAATTCCTTGAGTAACCCATTTTCTAAAGAGTCCTCTTCTGTTTTTAATTCTTCTATTTGGTCCTCCATAGCCTTGCCAACGTCGTTTTCTTTTAAAGAATTACACATTATTAATAAGTGTCCATTGTCCTGCTTTTATTCTTCCGTATACTTCAGATCTAAATGAATGGAACATGAGATAAGGTTCGTGACATTTTCCAAATTTCAATATTTTTCATTGCACTTCTCATGTGTATCATGGAGAATGGATTCCATACATTCAACCTTATGCCTATTTAGGGCTTGTTGTAAGGTTGGAAGCTTCTCTTCACCATGTTTCCTTGCTTCTGTATGCTTGACTTTGATACAAACAATTGTTATCGACCCCTTTATGGGTAAATTTAATGTTATTTAAGAAATGAGAATTATGAACACTCATCATTATTGCTCAAGATAAATCATGTCCTCTGAAATAATTTGGAAATTTAAAAAAGATAACATATTTAAAAAAAAAAATCATTATTAATTTAATTTTTAATATATTAAGAAATAATACTCATGAATTATAAAACAATTGTAACATAAATAATATATTAAAAAAACCATATATTTTTGGAATAATAAAATAGTTGTAACAAAAATAATATAGAACAAGAAAAACTATATATATTTGGATGTATGAAAATTTAGATACATTTTATTAAGTAAAATTTTAAAAGAATGATGGTTATAAACATTTAAAAATAATTTTATTAAATAATTAGTTTAGATCCAGAGTTAAATTGATTTAGGCCATCTTAGTTCCCCCCTATAAAGAAACTACATTCCACATAAATACCACAAGTCAATACCATGGGTTGTATTTATAGTTTATCATTATTTTATTTTATTATTTTTATTTTTTATTGTATTTTGACCTAGTTAAAATTTTCATTACATTATGTTAATATTTTTATTTAATAAACTAATGTTATAAAAAACATATATAAAAATATTTACAACTATGTATTTTGGGAATAATAAAATAGTTGTAATTTTTTTTTTTAAAGAATAATGGTTATAAACATTTAAAAATCATTTTATGAAATAATTAGTTTAGATCTAGAGTTAAGATTGATTTAGGTCATCTTAGTTACCCTCCCTAAAGAAACTACATTCCACATGAATACCATGGGTCAATACCATGGGCTGTATCTATAGTTTATCATTATTTTATCTTATTATTATTATTTTTTATTGTATTTTGACCTAGTTAAAATGTTCATTACATTATGTCAATCTTTTTATTTAATAAACTAACATTATAAAAAACATATATAAAAATATTTACTTGATCTAATGGCCTAAAACATTTCAATCGTCTAACATTTGAACCAATGACTCAAACATGGACACAGTGGCATCTAGGGGAGTTGTTTTCAAATAGTGATAACTAGCAATTGCA